>CM057455.1:485317500-485510000 GCA_016271365.2 Neoceratodus forsteri | reverse complement strand
AAAAACTTTAAAACATATTTACTCACAATTCTGCTTATATTTCACACACTGGCTGTACTTAATGCACTTCTTTTTTATTACTAAAGACAGCTGCTTGCAAATAGGCTCCTTGTTCTTCAGACTTCATTTGCTCCTGCTGCCTATCTACACATGCTGACGTAATCCTCTTTTTGGGAATCACAATTGGTTGTCATGGAACATATGATGTTATAAGCAGAAATGTCTGATACAACGTATAGACAGACAATGGAAGCAGATGGTGCAGAAAAAGAAATGTAGATTGTGTCAGCAGAAGATCTGGAAGTCATCCAGTCTGCCTATTTTCCTGCCTAGTTCCATGCTCGGTGAGGGCTGTGCTGGATTAAGAGATCCAATAGCCCTAGTGGCTGGTCGTTACCCCCTTCCCCAGGTATCCCTTCCTCTCTTTTGTCTGTGGGTTCCACTATTCCCTTATATTTGTCTCACCAAAGTTTAAAGCTAGTCAATGTCTAGCTTCAACCACCTCGTTAGCCAATTTATTCCATTCATCCACAACTTCTTCACATCCCTCCTGATCCCCCCCCATAAGCAGTCACCATTTCTATCCATGTCTTCTAGTCATTGTTCCCTTGTTCCTCATGAACAAGTCCTTACAGTCCATCCTGTTGATTCCTCACAAGAACTTGCATGTCTCAATCATCTCTCCCTTTCTGTCCTATTCCTCCTTTCATTGTTGACCTCCAGTGTATCGTATACGTGTTAAGATCCGCAACTTTTCCTGGTATAACCTCCCCTGCTGCCCCAGGATCATCCTTGTGGCCATCTTTTGTGTGACCTCTATGTGGTCCCTGTCTATTTTGAAGTGCAGACTTTAGAACTGTATGCAGTACTGCATTTGCGGCCCTACCAGGGTTCTGTACAGGTTCAATATCACGTCATATCTCCATTCTAACATAAAATCTTTTTCCTCTACATCCCAGTATCATTTCTGTCTTCTCATATGGTTTGTGCCCTGTGCCATGGACTTGAGGCTGTCACTAATGATGACTCCTTTCCTCAGCTGTCTGCATCACCCTTACTCCCCCATCCAATACTCCATTTTAGGGTTCTTGCTAGCAATGTGCATCACTTTGCACTTACTTGCATTAAACTTTAGTTGCCATAATCTGGACCACTTGTCAAATGTGTCCAGGTTTTCATTTCTCTAACTCCCTTCTTAGTGTCCACTCTGCCATAGATCTTAGTGTCATCAGCAGAGACAGAGCTTATTCTAGATTTCCTCTCTTATAGCAAATCCTGGATGGTGCCCAGCAAGAAGAGGTCTCCCAGTTCAAGTACCTTAGTGTATGGCTGGGCAGGAACTTAGACTGCCTTCCCATATAGATGCCATACATAAAAAACTCCATCTAAAGCTTGGTGCCTTATATGGGAATCAGACCTGCCTGCCCTACCTAATCTTCTGAGAGTGCCTCCTAAAGATGATCCCACCAACACCTGACTATCCAGAAGTTTGTCTACAAGGCTGCCCCTTTATCCACCTTGGCCAGGCTGGACCCTATACTCCATTCATTCTGTCCCTTTACCACTGACTCCCTGCCATGAACTTGCCACTGTTCCCCTTTCAGATCTACTCTACCTCCTCACTCAGGTCACATCATATCTCTCTCTCTCTCTCTCTCTCTCTCTCTCACACACACAGAGTATTTGTTTCCTTTCAAATTACTGGCTTGCCTCTCTCCCCTTTTACCTCACTGTGATACTTTAACCTTATATTGTCTCTTCCTACTTCCCTCGCTCATCAGGCCTCCACTCATTCAGCATTCCTTGCTGTAATACCTCTTCTGTCCAAACCACTATTTCAGTGTGTTTAACCTTCCTCTGGAACTCCCTTCCCTATGTGATCTGCCACAATCTCTCCTACCACTCTCTCAAATGAAACCCTACTACTCCCCAGTCTGCTTCTGCCCAAAACCTCTAATTTAGTAGATCTCTCTCCTACAGAACATCTGCACTGTTGATACAAAACTAGGCTTCCTTAGGGTTGCAGATATATTTACTTTTGTTTTGATCCACTGGTAATTTGGTTGGTTGAATCCTTGGTCTATCATAACTGTTCATTCTGCTTACTGCCACTAAGTAATGAGTAACCATACACCCCCTCTCCTGTTTTAAGCATCTGCTGTTCTTCTTTTAAAGTACTGTTTTCGTATTTCCACTCCCACTGTATACCCCCCACCCGGATTGAACCAGGAAATGAGTATCAGCTCAGTTTGTCACTCTCAGTTACCATTTTATAACTAACTAAAATAACTAAATATCACAAATGAAGATACTGAAGAGTATTGGTCCCAGAAGTGGCCCCTCTGCTACCCCACCCATGACTCACCTGGTCTCTGCATGAAACCTATTGATCACCACCCTTTTTGTCATACCTCCCAGCCCATTCCCTATCCACTTGGTCAGTTTGTTCTCTAACCCCAGCTCACGCTGCTTTTGTATTAGCCTTCTGCGTGTTATGGATAGAAAGGCCTTGCTAAAGATGAGGTAAAATATATCCACTGCCATTGTGCCCCAATCAAAGAAATCAATTAGGTTTAGTTTGGCAAGATCTCCCTGATACAAACCAGTGCTGCCTTTTGCCTTGCATCCCATTTGCATCAAATAATTCCACAATGTGTTCCTTAATGATGATTTTCAGCAGTTTGCCTACAATCCAGATTGATGCTGATTGGTCTGTAATTTCCCAGGTCATCCCTGTCCCTGCTCATGTGAAATGGCACCACATTGTCTACCCTCCAGTATGCTGGAACCACCCCCATCTCCAGTGAACAGTTAAACAGATTTATCAATGGCAGTGCCATATCTGCCCCACCTCCTTCAGCACTCAAGGGTGCAGCCCGTCAGGAATAAATGCTTTATCCACCTTCAGGGTTCTGAGGATCCAAAGCACCCTTTCTTCCAAGACTGGTAGCTCCAGTCCTCTTAACCCCCTCTCTTTGGCTTGCACTTCATACTCTGATAAGGGCCCTCCTCCACAGGGAACGCTTAACATATGGAATGATTAACTACCAACTGTTATAAGCAACCTGGTTCAGACATCAAGTGGGTATAGTGACGTCATGCACTTTACCAAAGGAGTGAAACACTAGTGCAGTGGTGTCACACTACCTAGAGGTGTTTGATACAGCTTGCTCTTCATTGTTGAGGGTTTGTTATTTATTTTAATAGATTATCTTGTTTTGCAAACTAAAACTTTTTTTTGTTTGTAATTTTTTACAGTTTTTCTGAGGCAGCAGAGCTCAGCACAAAGTACTGTAGTAAGGGACAGCTTTTTGAAATTCTCACCATCTGATTTTATATCCTCGTGCTACCGCTGGTCACACAGCTGCACGTGCTCAACACTGCAAGGTGTTCATCACATTCTAACTTGTTCTTCATGATTCTGTATGAAGAACAACATTTAGAAACACAGGTGAAACAAGAAAATCATCTATTATAATAGTAATCATTTAATAAATTAACATTTTTCCTATTCTCCTCCATCCATGTCCCTTCCTTTTTAGGTTTGCTTGTACACATGCACAAAGAAAACATATTGGAGCCACTTCAGCAGTGTAGGCATGGAAAAGTTGCATGCTGTAGCAGTCAAGGCAGTTGTGCCTGCAGGAGATATGCGAGTGAACACCCAGTGCTGACAAGGCTCCTGCTGACACTACATTCCTTGCTGATGGGTGGAAACTTCCCACATATGAAAAGATACAGCCACACCTATCACAGGGTCACTGCATCCTTTCATATGACCATCATCAGCCATACCCAGGTTTCTGCTAGGACTGGTGGGGCATGCAAATATTACGGGTGGTAGGTGCTGAACCCTGCCACCAATATCTCCCTCCCACTCAACCCAGTTTTCATAGTATGTAAAGCAGCAGGTGATCAACCATGCCATCAATATCCCCTCCCACCTCTCCCAGTTTTCATAATATGACTGATGATGGGTGCTCACCCCTACCACTGATACCATCCTTCCAACCCAACCCAGCTTTCATAATATGATCGATGGTGGGTGATGAACCCCACCACTGTTACTTTCCACCTGTCCCAGCTTTCAACTCCCCAACACAGTCTGACACTGGGGTGTCCACCTCCAGTGCTGGCTAACCCACCCCCAACCAGAATGTTTCACCTGGCTGCACACCCCCAGTGCTGCCAACCAACATTCTGACACTGGAGTACCCAATCCCGTGTTAGTCTTTATAATAAACAAAACCATCTCTTATCATCCTCTGTTTTGTTTGTTTTTTAACTGAAAAAATAAATTGTTCATCGATGCGTTTTGCTCCACCCCTGATCCCCAGACCCTCAGACCCCCACACCCTAAACCCCACTTCATCACCCACTACCCTACATCCCCTCACACTCCTCATTCAGCTATCCAGTCCAGCTCTGAACTACTCTTTTGAGTGCCGAGCATCCTGCTCCTACTGACCATAACCAAGAATGAACTGAAAGCAAGGTAAGTCTGGTTACTGTTTTTCTAAAGTGTTTGTAATTTTTACTGATAACTTGGTCATTTTTTAATATATTATTTGCAAATTATTAGTGTAGCCATTGTCCCCCCCCCCACATCATATTCAAGGGAGGTCTACTTTTTCAAACCCCCTTCAAAACATGTTTTCGCAGTTGCTCTGTAAAATCACCTTTAGGATGGGATTTAAAAGATTCCACCTACAGTATCTTGATTGCAATGTAGGGTCATAAGGAGACTATGCTGAAAATTTGGGGTCAAAATGTCAAAAACATAATGATGTTATAAAGAAATGGTAAACTTATAAAGATGTTCTTTATTCTGTTCATTATTTTTTCAGCTCTGACTGTACCCCTATAGCTTGATGGAACTCAAAGTCCACAAGACAGTGGCTACTGTGGTTCAGAAAGGTCTGCCTCAAGATACTTCTAACTTGTAACAGCATTCAGACAAACATGCTCAGCACTGACAAATGCTTGTTTTATCTGATAACACCCTTCTTAGTTTTCCTTTGTTTTCTAATGCACCTAAAGAAAGCTTTCTCTTTCTTCCCTGACTCCCTAAGCTATTCTTAGATCTGTCTCTGCTTTATGTTTTTTTTTTACACTGTCCAAAGGCTAAGGACCCTGTCTCCACACAAATATTCTTATTTATTTGAAATTTGGTGATTGGGAGAGGAGCACATAGCCAAGGTTCATTTAAACAATGATATAATGTGCAATCAGTGGAGTACAGTTCAGACAGTAATGTCAAAAATTGCAGCAGGTTGCCCAACAAATAGCATACAAAATCAAGAACAAATGTATAAATTTGATAACATATAAAAAGTGTGGGGGAACCCAGGTGATGGATGCTGATCCACTGCTGAGATACAGGGTTGGAAAAAGTAAGAAAAGGTTCAGGAGGAAGGTTGGCAGAGTAAGGGGGAAGAGGGAGAAGTTTTAGTTGCCTTCTAAAGGAAGAAAGAGATGGAGGGAGACAGATGGATGAAGGAGAGTAACTCATTCCAGAGGGACTGGAGATGGTATGAGAAAGCACATTTTCCAGCTGAGGAGGGTGGATAGGGAAGTTAGAAATTGTGTGGGTCCCTGGAGTACAAGGAGTAGGAGAGGAGAGGAGAGGATGGGGGATGTGAGATGGGATAAGTAGGGGTGAAGAAATGGGGGAAAATATGGAAATGGGGGGAATAAGAAAATATCCATAATAAAAAAGATTAAGGGAAATATAAAACAGAAAGTTGAGGAAATACAACTACAACTCTATGTAGTTTCCAGTGTTTTCACAGAGGAGTCATACAAGGCTAAAGTTTAGCAATTTGCCTTCCCCGCACACGGACATTATATGAATATACACTAGATGCCCTCTTCAGAAAAAAGCCTATGATGCTACAGACTTCTTGATGTGAAACGTACTGCCCCTTCCAGATAACAACCATCCTAGGTGAATGGCTTGAGGTAGTGGATAAATTTAAATATCTGGGCTTCTGGCTTGAGTGTTGGCTATCATTTGTAGCAAACATCGAGGAATTCTCCAAGAAACTAAAAAAGAGACTTGGCCTCTTCTTTAGAATCAAGCACCTTCTTAACTACGAAGCAAAAATAAGGCTGGTTCAGACCATGTTTCTTCTTCCCATCGATTACTCAAATTTTATTTACAGTCACTGCTCTAAATCAGTCCTTATTAAATCTGATGCACTCTATTACGAACACTAAGGTTCATTACTAATGCCCCCTTTAGAACTTACCATTGTGCTCTTTACACTCAACATGACTGGCCCTCGCTTCACAACAGAAGATTCAAAAATGCCATACTGTGGTCTTACAGAGCTATCCTAAACAAACTCCCTCCTTATATCATGGAATTCTTTAAGTGCACACCCTGAATCTATTCATTGAAGAGATACTCTTATGTGCTACTAGATGTACCCAGGGTAGGGTCCGATATGGCAAATCTACAGTTAGCCGTGCTCTCCCTGCCTTGTGGAATAATCAGTGTCACTACTAATCACCGAAACTCAGAATCCCGACATACGTGATCCTGAGTTTGGCTGACCGTCACACACCTGCCCAACAGATGGAAGCTGGTGCCAACAGGGGTAAGGTAGTGGATGTGATGAACCGCTACCTTACCCCTAGTCATGCACCACAAGACTGGAAAATCCAGAGGTTGGCCAAGCTGCTCCTGTGGCATGGAGGGCTAAACCACTAGCAGCTTGGGCAGTATCATGCTCAGACCCTGGTTCTATTCCTGGACAGAAATTTTGGCACAGTGCTCATTGCCCCCTGTAATTTTTTTAACCTACTCCGAGGTCTGCTCCACCTCGGAGTTGGTTATTTTAGTTACGGTGGGGTGCGGGAGTCTTGTCCCCCACATTGCACTAAGACCTTGTTGATCTTCCAACGGTCGATCACATAAATTTGGGCTAATAAAATTCAGGAGACCAACTGTTGAGATATCATAGTAGATCCAAATAATCTCCAGTGCTCCCTAAAACTAACTACCGCTATCTGTCTTCAGACCATCAAATCCTTATTGGACCGCTTTGTACAGGGACAAATGTATTTGCTACTGATAACCTGTTTTCTCCTTTGTGTTACATTACATCCTGTCACAGCTCTCCCTGGGATGCCTGTTTTGTGTATCACCACCTGTATAGTACTTATAACTTTGTACCCTTTGACTGCAGTCCTTAATGTACTTATTTTTCTCATCAAGTTGACATGCTATATAGAATCTTCCTATACATTCCTCCATTGCTCTGTATCCTCTGTCATTTTAGTTAGGATTGTATCTGGGTGTAGTGTGTATTGTTATTTTCATTGTACCAGTGCATGTATTGAAATGTTTTCTGCTTGTGTCCATCCAGGACCACCTTGAAAATGAGCTTGCTTAATGGTACTATTCCTGGTAAAACAAAAATAATTGATTGAAATGTTTCCATCCCCACCCCCACACTCAGTACCCTGATACACAAGGGTTATGCTGAGCCCCTTCCGAAGATTTGTGTGAAAACTGTAAGCTCACAGATCAGTTCAACTTTTGCCCTCTATTTCCTAGGGTTTTTCTTATGGTATCCTGCACATTACATTATTTCAATGGAACCAAAATTGTGTGATATTCTTGAATAAGCAATGTAAGTCTTTAGGAACAATTCACCTGTGGGTTGTACCATTTCCAGTAATACAGAAGAATCTGTTTTCTGCAGTTCTGGGAGTCCTGAGTCTTGTCATAGATAGCACAAGCAGGGGAAGCTTGGGAGACAGAAGCTCCCCACTGCCTTCAAACACTGTGATCACTGAAAGCATTTTTCAGAAAGTCCTGAGCGCTTACTTTCCAACATGGAGAACTAGCAGTTCATTGCCTTGTGACTGAATATTCAAACAATAAGATCCAACAAGGTCTGGGTCATTATGAGATAACAACATGCCAATGAGCACTGTAAGGCACTTACACTGAAAGTTGTTGAGTACCTTGAAGTGTGGTTATCACATATTATACAACAGGTATCTGTTCTGAGTCAATAAGAACACAGGAAAAGTGTCAATTATCCCACAAACTACTACAATCACATTTTAGACACACCTGGAGTAGGTTATTCACATTCTAGCAATGCCCACAGTAGGTTATCCACATTGTGGTGATGTCCACAGTAGATTATCCACATTCTGGTGACTCCCAAAGTAGGTTATTCACATTTCAGACATGCCCACAGTAGATTGTCCATTTAGTCCACAGACAATAAAGGGGGAACAAAGGCATGTTCCTCTTCAGCTGTTTCCCAGGAGCCAGTATAGTGGAATGGTTAAGAGCCCTACACGGCACCTGGAGAACTGGGTATGAATCCCACAGCCATGACTTGCATACTGTGTGACTACAAGCAAATCACTTAAAAACTACCATAGCACTTTTAAAATCCTGGGCTCAAACTTTCTAGTCATATAATAGTAATAACATACAGTTAGCTGGAGTATACTTGGAATAACCAGCTGAAGTGGTTGGGTACAGTAAATGCCTCGGCCTTCGGTCTCGGCATTTAAACATCCACTTCAGCAGGTTATTCCTTTGTATACTCCATCTCCACCAAATTCCTCTCCAAGTATATTGCCCTCCACCATAGCAAATCTTGCTTCACCATTGCTGCCAGATGGGAGGTCATTCGTAAAATGGCCATCTCTGTTTTGACTATAGGGACATTGTTTTTGGAGCAGCACTAAAGTCTTCCTTAACAAGACTGAACACTCTTTTACCATGCATTACTCTATCATTTCACCCTCAAATTCCACCCCTCCACAGGCATGCACCACTGCCAGATGTACTCCAACCTGAGATGGCCTTCCCTGAATTGATGAGAATTCATGCAAGGTTCCTTATTGGTTCTAAGATGCTTGACTCATACTCTTTATGACTATCTCTCCTCAATGTACATGCTGACTCCCCTTTCCCCGCTGCATATGCCCTCTGTTGCTTAAACCTTTGATCCTTCCTCAACTTTATGCTTTCTCCTGGAAACTCCCCTTCTGTCATGAACTCCCTCCCTTTGCAGGTTCAGGCCTCACCATCCCACCTGTCTTTCAAGAGTTCTGTCAGGAAACAAAGCAGACCTTCCTCTGTTTGCTCCCATCTCCACCCTGGAAGGTAATGGCTTATTAGCTAGCATTTCAATATTTCTGTATTGCAGCTGCATGCTTAGGCTCTTTCAATAACCTCTTGCAATTTAGCACTAGTTTTTGATTGTTGAATATTGCTGCTGAATCTATCATCCTCATGCCCTCTCCCACCGACACACCAGGAAATGAACTATTTGCAGCTCAGCATGTTTTTTCCTAGACAAAATTTTAAAATAAATATACTGTGACAAGAGCAGATTATTTGTTAAGATAATTTTATTTGTGTCATTGTTATTTTCTGGGAAAACAGATTACATTATGGTTGGTAGCTGGAACACCACTTCTAGTACTTCCTATTTGTCCCAGTAACCATACCCCATTTGAGGAAGAACCCTGCACACATGCATGATTAGAACAGGAACAGTAAAAGCACAAGCCAAACTCTACAGTCAGGGACACTGGTTTATGGCCCTCACTGGAGCAAAAACCAGTACAAGCCTTGAAATGTGACTGTCTGCATACTGCTAAAAATCATACACAGTAATTTCATGGACACTTTAGACTGGAGCAGTGCATCAACATTGCATGTTTTCTGTTATAAATTATCTCCTGTGCTGTTTTCATTTTGGTTCATTTAATTTGTTGTATACATACAGTAAGTACTGTATTTATATACTTATTACAAATGCTAGATGGGAGAATTCCACTAAAATCTAAAAAATTAAACCACCAATCACTGACGCAATTCCAGAACTTCAAATCCTGAAAAATGGAATTGTATTGCATACAGTAATTCATTGCAAACAACTGCCCCTGCCTATGATCTCTTGCCTTGCTCTTAGCATACTGAACAGTTTGTTGTGAAAACACTATTATGCAGTCATTCACCTTATTCACAAAATTAATTGAACAGAAATTAAGCATCTTCCCTTGCCTGGGTGAGTCAGTTAAACACCTATAGAACTAGAATGAACTGGCTAAATTAGGTGTGCAGTATGAGCCCAGAGCTGTCAATCAGTTTCTATTGATAGAATTTGGGAAAACTGCATAGGGAGAAAGGGAAAAACAGTAATTTGAGAGTATGTAGTTTTGCTGTCAGCAAGCAGAGCCCACCCCCTTTAAAAAACTGGGGCAACCTTAATGACACCATGTTATCTAAATTAAATATGGATCCAGTCTGGGCCTGACAGGCTCAAGCATGTAATAGACGTTTATTGAAATCATTTGTTATTCTCTGTGATCAACCTCTTGTGATACATATTGCCTCATTTTGTCCAGAGTATCCCAGGGGTAGCTGACATTCACACATGTACAATGTGTATACAAGGCATAGCAAGGAAAGCACACACAGAGCTTCAGTTTACATGAATTTTGACATTATAAGAACATTTAATTACCTATGCAGCACAGTTGTTGGAAAGGTGTCCAACAAAACTTAAATACTGGACATGGGCAAAATCCTTCACTTTGCAATGCAAGGGTCTCCAGAGTGACTACTTGATATTGTATGCTGCAAAGTTCTCTACAGAAGTTGTGAAATTAGTTTGTGTGCTTTGAGGGAGGTTTTGCTAGTTAACTCACAAATTTTGCATTTGGCCACCCTTTGACCAGATACTGCTGACGTTATAAGAACATTTAATTACTTATGCAGCACAGTTGTTGGAAAGGTGTCCAACAAAACTTAAATACTGGACATGGGCAAAATCCTTCACTTTGCAATGCAAGGGTCTCCAGAGTGACCACTTGATATTGTATGCTGCAAAGTTCTCTACAGAAGTTGTGAAATTAGTTTGTGTGCTTTGAGGGAGGTTTTGCTAGTTAACTCACACAAATTTTGCATTTGGCCAACCTTTGACCAGATACTACTGACGTTGGAGCACTTGTGAAGTGTTACTTCTGCCTGTCAAATGCTCAAAAGGCCCAGATGCAGCAACACAAACTGCATACTTTGTGGAGTTCCACAGCTTTGTGGCTTTGTGCCTAGCACAGTACTTCACAAAACAAACATGTAGAACTTTGTACTGTGAAGTATAGCTAAACATGGGGCTTACACCTTTTAACTGACGCCTCTTGAAGCACTTAATGTTACAGTCTGATTCATTGTCTGTCAGTGCCTCGAATGAGGGGCATAGTAGGCCTGAAGAAAAGGTAAGAGTTCTGTACACTACCGCAAATTACCATACACACAGCCTGCACTATTATCTGTGCCTCCCAACATCAGAAAGTTCAAAGTCAGTGTGTTGCAACTTTTTAAAGTTTCCAGTAATTCACATCACTGGACTGAAACCAGAGACCTGCAGAATTCACCCAGTCATATCAAAATAAATGCATATTAACATTATTGCTAAGCAGATCACATGTCACTAATTTAATTCTGTATTCAGGCTATTTGCAGGCCTTAGGTCCCCAAATCATTCCGAACCTTCTAATGTAAATCAGAATTTGATAGTCCCAAATATCCCCCCATGCACAAGTATTAAAATGTTAAAAGTGAATAATTTGATTCTGTAACCTTAGCTTCAAAGTGTCATTTTGTTTAACAACTATGTCAATTTCAATGCACTGCCAGGTTTCCTCTTTCTCTGTCTCTCTCTCTCTCTGTTTCACCACCTTCTGGGTCTTTCTTTAAAGAAAATTAAGAAGTATGGAGTGTTTTCTTGAGCCTCGGCCTGCGCTGTGGCCTGTCCTCCCCGTGTCCTTCCCCAGGCCCCGAGTCATGCATCACTCATCTTGTCACATTGAACTCCAGATGCTCCTACCCTGGAGAATGCTCTGACTCGGGCAATTTTTCTTCATTCTCACTAACAATTTGGTAATGAAATATTGATTTTTAGTTAGATTCATATTGATGCTATTAGGTTTGCATTGATAAATCATGCTGGCCTCCTGTCTGAGAGGCTAGAAAGTGCTACACTGAACCCCGGAGATTACAATCAACTCATTGATGTGTTAATTTGATGGATTTTTTTTTCGTTCTCTAAGAGGGAGTGGGAGGGGAGCTGGAGATTTTTCACCAGATCCATTGTAAAGTTTTCTCAGCAAAATCAAAGGACAGAAATTACAAGTTTCCCTGTATATCAGCTCGAGGTGTCAGTAGCAGATTTGGATAGTATCTCTCTTCAGTGATGGCACAGTAAGGGTAGGCACGTCTTGTCAACAGTACTCCTTCAGACTCCAAAATGGAGAGGGAATATCAGGGCAGTTAAATCCTAATTAAACCATTTAGTGCTTGTGCTCAGAAACATGTCCCCTGTGTAGGCCCAGTCCTAACATTAAGCCCAGCTAATTAAATGAAAACATCATCTGGATAAACTTAGAGATGAAAACCCCTTTACAGCTTCAGCTCCAGAATTTTAGCTTTTAGTGCCCCCATCCCCTTCTGCCACGGTGCTGTTTAATGTGACAAAGTCCATGTTACATCTGCAACACATTAAAAGCTGTCTTGTGAGTTGATTTATGCTACTCAATAAATTTATGTCTGTCATTAAGGAATGGCATGTGCTGAAACAAAGGATTATTATTGTGATTTACTTCTAAGGAACAGAATTCACAGAATTTTGCTTTACTGCAAGGCAGATAAGAAGGAGATGGGCTTGGACCTTTGTAAAAAGATTGCTTTATCTGTCTGTCTGTCTGTCAAGGGATTCACATTCCCCATATTGAGCTGTAGGAAGCAGTCTTACTTTTGGAAGTTGAAACATTTGACCGAAAGAATGAGAGAGAGCACTTGTAAATAGACTAACCTTTGCTTTCAATTTAGCCTCAAGTACACCTAAGAAATTTCACAAGGACCTTTGTGACTTATTCATCTTTATGACTTGAATTCCTTATGTTTTTTTAATGCATATAAATAAGCGTTTGTAGTCTCAAGCCATCACCACCTTCAGGCTTGAGCTATGCTAGCCCTGCTCCCTCCAGTGGCAGACTTTGGGGAGTGCAAACAACAGAGCCCTTCATGCCAGTTCTTCCTGATGATGTCATAATACACAAATGCCCCCTTATTCAAACTGATGAGCTCACTGTCTCTTGCCTCTGGGAGCCGACACTAACTGTTCTGTCATATTAGACACTAACAGCAACCCTCCCCACCCCATTATCTCTCTTTCACTCATGACACAGTGTAATAATGAGGCTACTAGTATTCCTCAAAATGAACTAAAAATGTAAATGACATGTTCGGTATATTTTATTTGATAGAAAAAAAGTAAGCAGCATGTTTTCTTCTCTGTTTTTCACAGTGTGAAAAGCTAATAGGGTTGAACCAAACATTTCCCTGACAGAGCTTCTTCCTCAGCAACATCGACGAGTTGATGATGACTTTGCCAGAAATGCAAAAATAAAATGCAGCTCTCCCTTCCAACACCTGAACCCCCCCCAAAAAAATATGGAAATAGAAATTCTTCCCCTTAGAAAATAAAGATACATAATAATATGTGTTTGTGCAGCTCTTACATCATGAAGATAATTAAAGGCTTGTGTTTTGCTGGTTCTTCAAACTGACATGAATAAAGAGAAACAAGTTTTTTTTTAATCCAAAAATATTGTCTGAAAGAAGCCAGAGAGTCTATTTGGGGGCTGGGAGGATATACAAACTTATTTTCAGGTAGGTTTTATCGGAAAAACTTGGACTTCAAGGATAAGGGATAGCATGGATTATGTCAGTCGAATCTTTAGGTGCTTCATTTTTCAGGTAAAACCCCTTAACAATAATAGGTCAAAATGGATTAGGTAGGAAACCTGCTGGTGAGATTGGTGGACATTGGTTGATATCTATCAGGTTGGGCTGGCAGTATAGCCGAGAAATTACAGTTACAAGCAGTGACTGAGTCTGGTACATCCACAGACCTGGGTTTGATTCCCACAACCCCCACATGTATACTGTGTGAGGCTGAGCAAGTCACTTAACCACCCCAGTGCTCCCAGGTCACCCCTGAAAGCAGGCACTTATGCCTAGTGGATCTTACAACCCAGTTACTACAAAAAAAAAAAAAAAAAAAGGTTTAATAAATTGCCAACATATTTTTTCCAAACTTTTTCTTTCATTTAGCCTCCAGTTTATTTGCCATGAAATAATAGTACCTTCTTTGATTCCCTCTTCTAGGTGAACCTCTCAGAGTTGTGAGAACTGAGAGAAGTACTGTAACTCATCCTCTTTTTGGAGGGCCTTCACTGTGAAATGCCACATGTCTCTGTGGTAGTCCCACGCTCTCTATCCCTCTCCCTCTCATTCTTTCCCCCACTGACCAGCAGGTGATCACCTGTCTGCACTGCAGTTTGTTAGTTCATGCATCAACATCTTGAGGAAAAAAATGTGACACATTTAAGTATATATTTAACTACAATATTAATTAATGAGCTAGAATTTGCAAGTACAGGCTTTTAGATTTACAGCTAAAGAGCCTGCTACTTGATGTAGTTGGCATGTTGCTAATTCTCTGCAAGGCATTGTCTTTGCAAAACTGAAATATAGTCCTCGATCCCCTCCATATCTTCAGACATTATTATAAAGTCTCTAAGTGGCAGCAGGCACTAATTTTTTTTTTCTCTCTGAAGGGCATCTCAAGAGCCTGGTCCTACTGTTTAACCTGTCAACACTTCTGGGACATAAGCAATTCTACCATGGAGGTCCCTCCAACTAAACGGCATGTCAGACTTCTGAACAGAGTCCTGGTGGATGGGCCTGGCAAAGAGTTACATATCTTATTCTAAAAGGTCAATTAGGACATGGCAAGCAAATAACATCCTGCTCAGTACAGAAACAATGTCATCTTCTGTACAGTCACTGCATCAGAGTATCAGGGACTGGTTTCAAATGCTTTGTCAAAATAACAAAATAAAGTATGTGGGTGAGAATGTGCTAAAACATATTAATTTAAAACTAGAAAGCTGTGCATATCTATCTATCTATCTATCTATCTATCTATCCATCCATCCATGTATAGCGCAGTGGTCTAAGGCTCTGAGCTGCAAATCTGGTGACATCCAACAGATTAGACATGGGTTTGAATCCTACGGCTTCCACTTGCATACTGTGTGACCCTAAGCAAGTCACTTAACTTCCTGGTCGCACCTGGAAAGAAGCTCTGGCTTAGTGTGCCTTTCCTGGTTCAACAATTTCAGCTGGCTATTTATATAGCATGTGTGTGCTGATAAATAAAATGTAATCTCAACCCTGCATAGCAGGATAATATCATCTTGGAAAGCTGAGATATGTCACAATGTATTCTGAACCAATCAGAGAGCAGCTTTCATAATGCTGGTGACATCACAACCATTTGCAGCACTGAAGCCAGCAGTTGAAATTAAAAAGAAATAGTTAAATCTTTATGCAAGCAGCAAATTTAAAAGCTATAATTTTTTTTTTAGTCGTTTAACCAGGAGTAGCACACTAAGCTGAAAGCTTTTTTACAGGAGCAACCTGGGAGCACAGGGAAGTTAAGTGACTTGCTCAGGGTCACACAGTATGCAAATGGAAGCTGTGGGATTCAAACCCAGATCTGGTCTGCTAGATGTCACCAGATTTGCAGCTCAGAGCCTTAAACCACCACGCTTTACTACCTCCCAACTTCTACACTGATATTGCATATATAGAATAAATGATGGTGAAGTGGGAGATATGAGAATTTAATGCACACATGAGGTGTGGGATGCCACATAAACCCTGAGGGTGAAGCCCAAGGGGTTCATTAAGCATCCCACACTGAGGGTTTGCATTAAATTCTTATATGCACACTTTCTCGCCTTTTATTTTATATAGTATACTGGTCAGCAATTTTTTTCCAGCCTGAGTCACACACACACACATACACACACACACACACACACACACACCCCCGCAAGGAGTATCTGTGTCCTTGTCACTGTCTCTCCCATTCCACATTAATCATTTTTGTCTTTTTTTTTTTTATTGGCATTCACTTATTACTTTTTATTTTGTCTGTTTGTTTAACTTACAGTTTGTTGTCCCAATTGGAATCGTGCTAGTGGTGCCAGTCAAGCTGCAGTCCCATTCCCAAACCAGATGAAGAGCAGGATCAACCAGATTAAGAGTTTTTTTTTTTTTTTATTTAGATGGAAGGATTAACCAGATAGAGTTATTTAAAATAAAAATAATGAAACCTGAGTTTTGTTGTGGTGGCTCCTTGGTAAGCGAGAGACGGAGCCCGCCATGTTTATTAAACTCTTGTGCTCGCCAACGGACAGAATGACAGCCAGTGAGGGAGCACACATTTTTGAAGGACAGTGCATGTGAATGCTATAATAACTCATGGGTTATTATGAAAAATATCAACTGGTCAGCCCATAGAAAAAAATGCTGACCAGTTATTATAAACTGATTATGCAATGGCCTAACTCAGAATATACAGTTTATCATCACTTGTGCAGGGGCAGGATCTTCATAACTAACTTGTGGCTCTGTCACTCATAAGTTATATTCCTTCCCCCTTACACATCAAGATAAACTGTATAATTTTAGAAAAAGCCTTTTACCTGTACATATGCCATATATCTATATCTATCTATATATATATAAATACACCATATGCATATACCACATATATATATATATATATATATATATATATATATATATATATATCTATACCATGTATAGATATATATATAATACATGGTCCAAAAGGAGCCCATTATCATTTATTTTCATGTATACCTCACCAATCAGAACAGCCACTCCTTAAGCCCAGTGCCTCCTGGTGATGTCAATACACCCAACACCATGTCCAACATCACTTATTGCATTTCTGTCACAAAACTCAGTATTTACTATTGCCATGTAATATAAAAAACAAATACACAACCCCATTATCTCAGTGTCCTAATGATGTCAAAGTGCCACTCGCCCTTTGGGCTCATGGTTTATTGATCTCATTAGGACCCGTAGATGGAATTATACCCTTATACACACACTCATATATATATATATATATATATACACATATATACACAGAGACATATATTCATTGCAAAAAACTTTGTTAATGCATCAGTTAGGGGTGATGTCACAGTGACAAAAGTTTGGAAATTTGATGTTAGGGTTATCCCCACTACCACCCCCCCCATCCTCCACACACCAAGAGATGTCAAGGGTGCTTATGGGTCAGGCCTGACTCTCCACCCCATTCTAGGTGTAAGTGCTAACATGCTACAGTATAGAGAATGGGTGAGAGTTAGGACTGATGATCCCATGGCACACCTCGAAGTCTCTTGGTGTGTGGAGGATTGGTGGTGTTGGTGGGGTAACCCTAACATTGAATTTCTAAACTTTTGATGCAGTGACATCAACCCTAAGTGATGCATTAATGAAGTTTTTTTACAATGAATTTCCTTACTTTTTGAGAAAGTGTAACGTAACTGGTAACTTGAATGTGTTGGTGGAAGCGTGGGCCCTATGGGCCCTACACTCCATTCAAGTTGCCCACTTTTGCATAACAATATGTGTCTGTAGGAGCGTGGGCCCTCCAGGCCTTGTGCTCCCACTTACACATAACTACAGAGCCACACAGCAGCCATATAGGGCAAGGAACACTTGTAAAATGAATTTGCCAATAACTCAACAGCCATGGCAGCTATGAAAAAAATTCTAGTGCCATTGTAATCATGACAGCAAAACCTCCATGTGAGATAGGTTGACTAAATCTGTTTCTCACATTGTTTCCAAGATATGGGTACTGAAAAGCACTGTGGGTGCCGCAATGTTATACTATGGGAAAAATCTCAACTTCGTTATGGCATATCTATGGAACTTATGGCATTTTTTTTATGCCTAAACAACATAATTCACATCTCTGGGACAGCCCCTTTATACCCTGCAAATTTCAAGCCAAACGACCAAATCATTTATTTACAGTGTATTATACCTGGTAACTGGTATGTGTTGGTGGAAGCGCAGGTCCTTTAGGCCCCACGCTCCCACCAAACTGCCTATTTGTGCACAATGATAAGTGTCCATGGGAGCACAGGGCCCTCTGGGCCCTGTGTTCCCACTTACACATAACAACAGAGCCATACAATAGCCCTATAGGCCTGAAAAGGAACCTTTGTAACACTAATTTGCCAATATCTCAGTAACCATGCAACCTATGAAACAAATTCCAATGCAGGTGTAATCTACGACTTTTAAATTTCCTCACAAGCTTAGTTCACCTTAAGGTGAACTAAGTTTTGGGTATCGAAAAATCCGTATCTTGCTTTGTTTTCGAGATACGGGTGCCAAAAGGCGTTGCAAGCACCGTAATGTTATCCTATGGGACATTTCTCAACTTCAGAATGCTGTAACTATGGGCCCATTGAATGTTTTGGGACCAAACCACAAAAGACACATCTGTGGGACCTGGGCTTGCCACCGTGCAAATTTCAACCAAAAAGCAAAATTCACCTTGGCACAATGAGGTGACAAAGAAAACAATACATGAGAAAATGTGTTCATGTAGTTTTCGCGATAACTTTAATGTATTCACAGCACTCCTATCTCTATAATGGGAATGTTGCCACACACAGAAAAATATTAGTGAGGTTCCTTTTTTTTATTGTGATTATTATAATAGTGACAACAAAATGGCAGAATGGTACAAAACGTTTGAAAAACATTTCCAGACTACCTGGTGAAAAACTAATGCCAAAGTCATGTTCCTCAGCGCTCGATTAGGTAAACATGACTGTTGAAGTTTACCAAAGGACATTATTTGTTGAGTTACAATGTTTTTTGTCTCTTGCTAACTGAAAACAAGATGGCGGCAGCACAAAAACAAATTCAGGGAGCATACCAACAAAATTGTGATCGCGAACCTTTTTTCAATGCACGTATAAAGTTTCACATAGGCTATAATGGGACATGAAAAACTTGAATAAGTTTTGAATGGATTAATATTTTTTTACCAAATCTTCAAAAGACACCAGTTCTACCCAGGCCACATATAGACAAGCACATTTGAATCCACTCAGACACATTCTTCAGTCCATTATGCCTGATCAAAGAAATGCGCAAAAGTTGACTAATTTTCATGCGTTAGATACTCTACAGTTCCGCAATTGTACATCCAACCAGAATGCAACTTTCCACATCCAGGCAAATCAGGCAAGCAGTTCCAAAGTTATTAAAGTGTAAACTTCGGGGAGTAACATTAAAGTGGCCCTCCAACTCTGACTATACCTGCACAGTGTGTGTGTATATATATATATATATATATATATATTATACTGGCACAGTTGTACCAGTACAGTTAGGGTTGGGTGCACAGTTCTATATTAAACCCAAATGTGTGAACCTTCATAACTTTGGAATTGTTTTAACAGATTTTGCACAATGTTTGGCATACATAATCTCTAGGGGTAGGTCTCTTGATCTGCCAATTTTTGTGTTAATCTGTTTTTTTAATTTTTGAGATATGCAGGGAGAAAAAAATCCTAAATTTACCTTTTTTTGGTGTGTTTTTTCATCATACATATCTCAAAAATGGCTTAATGTAGTGGTCAGAAATGTTCAGGGAAGAAAGTGTTTGGGACATAGATGTGCTTTTTGAAGGTTTGGTGAAACAAATTTACTCCATTCAAAAGTTAACTTTTTTTCCCATTATTTCCTACAGGAAAAGTTAAGTGTCCCTCACAAAAATAACTTTGTTGTGGCAAATTGTGTAGTATGTGCGAAAATAGGCACAGTCTCTTTACACACTTGCTACATTTTCAAAAATCAAACATGCACTTGCGGGATCACATTGCTAAATAATATAAAAACAGGCTGTTTAATGTTCTTCCCCTATGGTATAGAGGAGAAGGCACAGTGACAAGACACCAAGGGTCCTGGGTTCATGCCCAGACTCTTCATGTTTTAATTTTTCTCATCTAGTATGAAAGGAAAAATATTATTGAAAAGGGGCACGGAGCCCAGGACCCCTGGGCCCACTGATGTGCGCAGTGTCCTCTCCACCACAGGAGAAGAAAAAAGTAGGTGTTCTTGCAGTCCCCACCATGCTCTTATGGCCCCCACCATGCCAAAAAGACACTGTGCATAGTCCACCCAGATACACTGGACACTGGGGAGCCCTCTATTTATTGTTTATTAGCTGACATCGGGGTGCCCAATCCCCATGTCGGCTCTTCAAGCCCCACCCCTCTGAAAAGTGTGGGACACTGGGGAGACCAGTCCCAGTGTCCCCAAATAACAGTTTTCAATTGCCGACATCAGGATGCCCAATCCCCGTGTCTGCACTGCAAGATTCCCCCACCCCGAAAAGTTTGGAGCACAGGGGAGCCCACTCCCAGTATTCCCAAATGATTCTTTTGAATTGCCAACATCAAGGTGCCCAGTTTCTGTGTCAGCACTGCAGGATCCCCCCAAAAGTGTGGAACACTAGGCAGCCCATTCCCAGTGTCCTCATATGATTATTTTCTTTGCTATAAAAAAAGAAAACAGTCCCCTGATGTCTGTTTGTTTGCCCTGAAAAAAAGAAAACAGTCCCTCATTGTCCTGTCCATCCCTCTCCCCATCTTGACCCTCCCAGTGAGCACCCACCACCCCACATCACCCACCTTTCCCTATACTTACCAGTGAAGGTGGTCTGCTGTGATCTTCTTTGGATCAGGACAAGTCTACACTCTTTAAAGCCGAACCACGAACTGAGGGAGCAAGATAAGTGACGGATAAGGCTGTCAATGGTGTTTTGAACTTATGTTGATATCATGACCATTTTAAGGAGTTTTTGCACCAAATTTTCAGCATGGCCTTTTGGGGACCCTACCTTACAAACTCTGTCACTATTGTTTCATTACTCAGACTCATAAGGTTATTTCCCAGATGCTGCACAAAATCGCCTTTCAGGACCCAATAATGAAATGACAGTGACAGTGTTCCTTAGGGAGAGGTCCCCAAATGTCCATGTTGAAAATTTGGAGAAAAAATTCCAAAAGATACCCAAGTTACGCGTGTCGTTCAAATTTTACTATGCATGCACGCACGTTTCCCAATTTTAAATGTTTTCACTCCAGATTTTCAACTTAGACATTTTTTAACACCACAGGATGAACAGTTCATCTGTAATTTTTCATACCCTGCCTGAAATGTGTTTTTGCACCCGTGACACAGAATGGTGTGGTCACTGTGTGAAATCACCTTTCTGGATTGAGTAACAAAATGACAGTGCTACTGTTCATGAGGTGGGATCCCAAAAAGTCCATGTTGAAAGTTTGGAGCAAAAATACTAATAAACACCCGAGTTATGTGCGGTCATTGGAATTTTCCTATGTACGTGGTAACTTCGCCAATTTTTAATATTTTCACTCCAAATTTTCAACAGAGACATTTTTTCACACCACGTCATGAACAGTGTAGTTTTCATTTCTCACATCCTGCCCAAAATGTGTTTCTGCACCTGTGGTGCAGAATGTCATTTTGCCATGGATTAAGAAAGCTTCACCCATGAGGTTCATGAGGTGGGGTGATAAGAAGACTATGTTGAAAATTTGGGGTCAAAATGTGAAAATATGACAAAGTTATGACCATGTGTCAAAATTTTGATGCACACACTTGTTACTATGAAAATTTTCAATATGTTAACCCCAGATTTACAACATAGCCTTCTTATTACCCCCACCTCATGTATGTCACAGCTGTTATTTTTAAAATCCTGCTCACAACATGTTTTCACACCTGCGGCACAGAATGATGTTGCAGTTGTGTATAATTATGTTTTGGCTTGCATTTCACAATTTCTCTGTACCGAGGTATATGGGGGGGGTAATAATATGGTTATGCTTACAATGTGGTCACTGGTGTTCTACACATGGAGCTTCCACACCTACATACATATGTGCATCTACAGTGGGATTGGAGTGTAGGGTCCAAAGGACCCTGTGCTCTCACAATAAAATGGGAATACTATTATATTATCTCAAAAAGTAAAGAAATTCATTACAAAATACTTCATTAATGCATCACTTATGGCTGTAACTAAAGCCACAAAAGTAGGAAAATGTGACATTAGGGTTTCCAAACCTAATGCCCAACCCCCACTCCAACCTGCAGACACTGACAGCTGTCGGGGGTCTTTCTTGGGGTCATCGGCTCTAACGTTCACCCCATTCCATAAGTAACTAAGCTGTGATGTGCACAAAATAGGAGAATGGGGTGAGCATTAGTGCTAATGAGCCCAAGGAACACCCCTGATGCCTGTCAATGTCTGCCGGATGGGGGTTGGGTTGGGTGAGCATTAGGGCCAATGACCAAAGGTGGACCCCTTATATCTGTCATTGTCTGCAGGTTGGAGGTGTGAATCAGAAAACCCAATTCTGAAGGCCAATGCCTCCTGATGATGTCACCATATCTGACGTCAATGGCACCACGTCCAATGTCAGTCACTGCATTTCTGTCTCTAAACTCATTATTTACCATCCTCATGTATTATAAAAAAAAACAATAGGTAAGTGTGGTGCATAGGGATATAATTCAATCATCTCACGGTCCTATTGAGGTCATAATGCCACTCGCCCTTTGGGATTGTGGCTTATTGAACTCGTAAAGACCCCCTGATGGAATTATATCCCTATATACCACACTCACCTATCATTTATAGCTAGAGAGAGAGACAGAGAGAGAGAGAGAGAGAGAAAATGATGGCAAAGTGTGGTATATGAGGAAATAATATCATCAAAGGTGCTGAACAATCCATAAAGCCACGAGCCTGAAGGGCAAGTGGCCTTTATGAGCTTGTTGAACCCTGAGATGGTATTATTTCCTCATCTACTACACTTTGGGATAATTTGTTTTACAATACATAAGGTTGGACACTTTTTGCTGTGTCCTATATAGGCTGCAAGTGGCTACCATTATATATGGGGAAATAAATGATAACTTTTTCAGTGGGGAATGGGCCCACCCATGTAATATATAGACCATAGGCATGCAAATAGATTTTGCAAATAAAAAGTGTTATTCTAGCTCAGAACATAGTCCCTAGCAAAATAACATTTGAAACACGTTATTTTACCAACAGCTACGCTATTTTATCACTTGCTGTGTCATACAGTGAAGTAGTGTTTTTTTTAATCCCATGGTATACATAACATATCCCATGAGGTAGCTCAATATATGATCATTATTTGATGGATAATGTTGGTGTTATTGTTCCCTTGCACTCGTGGCTTTGCTTTACTCAGCCAGTTGTGCAAGTGAATAACAACAGCATTCTACACTAAATAATCATATTTTGAGCTACTTCATGTGATATTACCTACTTATATAGCAATGTGAAAATACATTTGCTACGGTTAGAGAGACACTACAACGAAAAATGTTTTTCTACAAAAGCTACTTTCCATTACAATTAATGAAAACGTTAGCATACCTGTCAAATCAACTTTTCTAGGTACTTCCTATGTTACTTACCTTGGGCTTGATTTTCAAAGGGTGACACAGGGCTTGTGTCAAGCATGTGTCACACATGTTTTATGGCCCAGCTGCGCCAAACTCCTTTGATGCAGCTACACCCAATTTTAGTACATTGTGCACAGTTGCAACAGTTTCCTCATTTTATGGCAGCTTGTGCAAAAGATGTGGTGCAAGCCCAGTAAAAATGGTCCCCCAAAATGCACAAGTTAGAACAGGGGAAAGTTGGTCTAACTTGCGGCACTTGGCACTTGGGATTGAAAATCCTGATTGCTGGCTAGAAGAATGCCGCAAGCTCCATATGCCAAACTATTAGTGCACTAAGAGTCTATGGCAATCTCGGGGCTTGGAAAATTGAGGCATATGAGTTTTTTTTTTTTATGTTCCTGATCCTAAACTTTGCCATATCTACAATGCTGTTTCTTAGCCAAATGTGCTACCTTTTTTTTCTTGAGACAAAACATAATTAAACGTTTGTACGATACTCTTATTTTGAAGGAACTAAAAATGTTACCACCAAATAAAACTGGAAGCTTCCTGGAATCTTTTATAGTGGAGAAAAAAAATGAAAGGCCAACTTTTTTGGCCACTTTTCATGCACTGCTGCTTTAACATGCTATTTTGGGCAAGTTGAGCAAGGCAAATGAAGCTGGCAGCTGAGCATACCTGAATTTTATCTTGCTCATTTTGGTCACACTGAGCATGCTCAGAAATGTATTTTCATATGTGAGTTAATTTTGTGAGCATGCTCAGTGACCAACTTCATTTATCTACCCCAGGATGTCCATGAAAATTAGATGTTACTTACTTTACATTTTTCGTTGCAGTGCCTCTTCAACTGTAGCAAATGTATTTTCACACTTGCTGTATAAGTAGGTAATATCACATGAGGTAGCTCAAAATATGGTCATTTGGTGTAGAATGCTGCTGTTATTATTCTGCCCTGAGAATGCCACAGACTGTTAGTGCACTAATAGTTTGGCACATGGAGCTGTTATGCCTCAGTAGACCTTTCCTGGTAAAATTTAGTAAATAAATGAAATGCAATTTGCCATTTATTTTTTAACTGAATACATAATACTTTATGCAGTTTAAAATGTTTACTTTTTTACATTTGTAGCTTTTTACCATTTCTATAATATATCACTTAAACACCTGGGGCCAGATAGTCCACACTTTGTGATTGCACCCTGTTTGCCTGGGGTTTTCACCAGAGTGCAATACTCAAAGGGGTCAGTTGCACATGCTAAAAGGGTTAGCGCACACATTTTAAAATATAATGAATGTGGTGAGCAAAAGATGGGACAGGGACATGAATCCTGGCAGAGCACAATATTCAGCACGGTAGCACTGCACAAAAGAATTAGCACAGGCACTTTGTGCTGTGCAGTTACCGCCGAGAAGAAGCCCTACTTACTCCCATGATGCTAGATGTCCACAGAGAAACTGCAGCCAATGACCAAATTGATGACTGGGGGAGCGCACTTGCTCCCTGGTGCCCAGTGGTCCCCCAGTTCTCTGTTTCCTGTCCCCAATAAAATTATTTCCTTGGTTTGTAGTGGTCCCCTCCCATCCTCCAGTCCCCGTTAATATCAAACAAGTCCCTGGTGTCTACTGGTCACCCCCTGTCCTCCGATCCTCATCCACAGTAATATCAAAGTAGTCCCTGGTGTCCAATAGTCTTCCCCATTCTCTGATCCCCATCCCTCTTAACATCAAAGTAGTTCCTGGTATGTACTGGTCCCCCCATCCGTCAATCCCTGTTCCCTTTAATATCAATGTAGTCCATGGTGTGTAGTGGTCCTACCTCCTCTGATTGCTGACCCCGGTGTATATAAAATATACATTGGTGTCCAGTGGTCCCCCCAACCCTCTGATCATTGGCCCTGGTATAAAGAAGATACACATTTCTGTCTAGGGATCCCTCCCCACCCTCCAGTCACTGGCCCCGTGGAAATAAAATATACTGTGTTGTCCAGTGGACCAACCCACCCTCTGATCCCCAGCCCTAGTAGAATCAAATGATTCCGTGGCATCCAGTGGTCCCATCCACCCTCTGATTTCCAACCCCTGTTCCACAGAAGAAGTCTCTGGTGTCTAGTACACTCCTGTACCGCCCACACTGGATACACCACCCTGCCACACCCCTTACCCTAATTGTGGGTGCTGAGGGAGCTGACACAGCAACTGGCATAGCCCTCTTCTCACCATCTCAGCTGGCCACCATATGCAATGATAGAGAGCTCACATCTCTTGTACTGTAAAGGGAGCACATGTACTGTCTATGTGGCTGGCTCAAGTGGTCAGAGGAGGGCTGTACCAGTTGCTGTATGGGCTTCCTTGCCACTGGTGATTAAGATAAGGGGGGGTGGCAGTATGGTGTACACAGTATGGGTGGTGTGGGAGGACCGATAAATACCAGGGACTTCTTCTGTGTAACAGTGGGGTGAGATTGGAGAGTGGGGTAACCACTGAAAACCAGGAAATCTTTTGATTCTACCAGCACCAGAGATCAGAGGGTGGGGGAGACCACTGGACACTAGGGAATCAGTTGAATCCAGCAAGGGTGGGGATTAGAGGACAGGGGAATCCACTGGACACCAATGTATATTTTATTTCTGCCAGGACCAGGGATCGGAGGGTGGTGGGGACTTCTAGACACCAATGAATCAATTAATTCAACAGGGGTTGGGGATCGGAGGCTGGCCTCTAATGTTTACTTAATTTCTATTGGAGCCAGTGATCAGAGGGTGGAGGGGACCATTGGACAGCTATGTATATTTTCTTTATACTGAGATCAGCGATCCAAGGATGGGAGGGACTACTGTACACCAGGGAACACTTTGATATTAACAGAGACAGGATCGGAGGATGGGGAGGGGACCACTAGGCACCAGGGTCTACTTTGATATTAATGGGGATGGAGATCAGAGAATGGGGAATCACTGATCACCTGGGAAATATTTGTTTTCATGGTAGATGAGGATCAGAGTGAGTGGGGCCAGCCACAAGAAGTGCAAAACTGCAGTCATTTCCCATGCAAATTAGCCCATAATGGGCATGCATATGGCCCCTTAGTGCCTTGTATGCCCAACAGGCTCATTTGCATGGTGTCAGCTGAATATCGCAGTGGGGGCTCCAGCACTATCGAGTCTGGTGTGCTGTTCCCTGCACTTCAAGGATCTATGTCGGGGCAGTTCTACTCAACTTAGCACTGTACCAACATGCCCCATATTCAGTTGGATTGCGCCAGTGAGCCTTCCGACTGAATATAGCATCCTCGGGGTCGCAGGCAAAAGGCAAGCACAGCACAAACCTTTGCACTCTGCTTTGCCCACTTTTCAATATTGGGCCTCTTTGTTTAAATTAAATATGCCATGTGCTGACTTATGGTATCACAGACCTGTAGCTTGTCCTTAGTTCATGAGGCTAGGACTGGGGAGGGGGGGTAGGCATTGGGGTTGAAAACTCTGAGGAACTCCACAACTCTAATTTACTGAGATTTATGAAACTTTGAACCATAATTTTTTATTTCCTTACTTTGTCCACTGCATGTTTTGCAACAGTAAAACATGCATTAACATACTCTTTTTGCTGTTAATTTCCTTACTATTTGAGATAGTAAGTCCTGGCTTGCTTCACACAGGGCCCACGTCTTAAGTCCTAATTTCTTCCCACTGGGCCCTGTGTGAAACAGTAACTGAGTCCTCATTTGCTTTGCCCAGGGGCTTTGAGGCCTTGCACAAAGCAGATGACCACATGAGCAAAACACAGCATGCATAATAACTTGCTTTGTGTGGGGTCTAAAAATACCACACGAAATAAAAATGAGCCCAAAATGTTATTATGACTTTTAGTATCATCGTAGATCCTACTTGATCTCTGGCCCATTCACCTCCCCTTCCCTTTCTCTAAGATTCTCTTATGCCTATCCCATGCATTCTTTAACCCTACCACTGTTTTCACCCCCACCACCTCCACTGGAAGACTGCTCCAGGAATTCAGCACTCTTTCTGTGAAGAAGTACTTCCTCACGTCTCTCCTGAATCTACCTCCTCCAGCTTCTTATCATGCTCTCTTGTACTTGAGCACATTGTTTTCTAAAAAAAATGCTACCCCCTTGCACCTTGTTTACCCCCGTGAGGTATTTAGAGGTCTCTATCATATCTTCCCTCTCTCCTCTCTTACAGGGTGTACATATTTAGGTCCTTCAATTTCTCCAGGTAAGGCTTCTGATGCAAACCATGCACCATTTTGGTGGCCATCCTCAGGACTGCTTCCACTCTGTGTATGAACTACCTGAGATGTGGTCCCCAGAACTGGTTACAATACTCTAATCTTAGCAACAATCTATATAGAGGAAACACCACCTCCCTCTTGTTGCTGGTGATACCCCTCCCCTATTTACCCCAGCATCCTGCTCACCCTCCCAACTCTCTTGTTGCACTGCCTGACTACCTTTAGGCCATCAAATATGATCACTCCTAGGTCTCTTTCCTGCATTGTGGTCATCAATACCCCCCCCCCATTTTGCACTTTACCCCTGGGTTTATGTGGTCCAAGTGCATTATATTGTGCTTTTTTCACAGTTAAACCCAGCTGCCATACCCTTGACCACTCCTCAAGTTTTCTCAGGTCACTGCTCATCCTGCCCACCCTATTGCAGAGTTTGGTGTCACCCACAAAGGGGCAGACCTTCCCTTCCAGCTCCTCTGCAATGTCACCCACAGTATAAAGGCTTTAAAGAGGACTGTTCCCAGCACTGATCCCTGAGGCACCCCGCTGGCCAACCCTCTCTTCCTCTAAGTGAACTACCTTCTGCCGCTTATCCCTTAACCAATTTCCTACCAGTTTACCACCTATGGACCCACTCCTAAGCTATCCAGCTTGTTTAGTAGTCTCCTATGTGGAGCAGTGTTGAATGCCTTACTGAAAACTAAGAAAGCTTTATCCACTGCTCCACCCTGATTCAGTTCCTTGGTCACCAAGTCAAAGAACTCTATCAGATTCATTTGACATGACCTTACTCACCCCTCAGCCACTGAATCCATGCAGCCTCAGGTCTTGTAACCCATTGGATTCCTGATATTCCACAATCCTTCAGCAGTGATTTCATTAACTTTCCCAGCACTGAAGTCAGGCTGACTGGCCTATAATTACCAGCCATTCCTTGCTACTACTTTTGTGAAATAGGACTACATCTGCCCTCCTCCAGTCTTCCAGGACCACTTCTGTTTCCAATAAGCTGTTAAATAGGACCATCAGAGGTACAGCCAGTACCTCCCTGAGCTCCTTCAATACCCTTGGGTGGACCCCGTCTAGGCCCATATTTTGTCTGCTTTTAGATTTGAAAATCTCTTCAAAACTCTATCTCCTCTAAACATGGACTAGTGTCCACCTCTCTTCCTCCAATGTTCCTGTTACATTTTTATGGCCCCTCCCAGTCTCTTTCCTCTGTGAACACTGAACAAAAGTATATGTTCAGGATGTCTGTCTTTTTCTGTTCTCCTTCTGCACAGTCCCCTCTTTCCCTTCATAACCTTATAATCTTAGCGTTGGTCTTCCTTTGTTTGCTTTCACACATAAAAAATGTCTTGTCCCCTTTTGTTACTGCCTTGGCTATTGTCTCTTCAGTTTGTGCCTTTGTGCTCCTTACTGCTCTCCCCTAGAGGCCAGCAGGACAAAGTACCCAAAGCAACATGGATTCACAGTGGGAAGGTCATGTCAGATGAATCTAATTGATTTCTTTGACTGGGTGACCAAAGTAGCAGACAAGGGAGGGGCTGGTGGACATGGCCTACTTAGACTTTGGCAAGGCATTTGACACAGTCCCACACAAAAGATTAATAAACAAGTTAGTCAGCCTGACAGTGGGTCCCATGGTGGTAGCCTGGGTAAAACATTGACTGAACAAAAAGATGCAGAGGGTAATACTAAATGGAGTCCGCTGGAAAGAAATGGGGGGGGTACTAGTGGGGTACCGCAGGGTTCAATGCTGGGACTGGTCCTCTTTAATGTCTTTATAGATGACATTGCAGATGGACTGGAAGGAAAAGTATACCTCTTTGCAGATGACACAAAGATCTGCAACAGGGTTGTTACACGGGGGGGGTGGTGAAAAGGATGAGAAGGCATTTGGCAAGGTTGGAGGAATGGGCAAAAGTATGGCAGCTTAGAGTCAATACAAAGAAGTGCAAGTAATGCACCTGGGAAACAAAACCCCAGGAGAAGAGTACAATTGGGGGAGAGATACTAACAACAACAAAATGGAAAGGAACCTGAGAGCAGTCATATCAGATTTTCCATCAATTTTAGATCTTAATGGGAATGTAATAGAATTTGTGGGAAACTTTAGATATTTGAGATTAGTTCTAGATCCAAAGTTATCTTTTGAATCACATATTAATAGTGTCAGGAAGATTATTCACCAGAGATTGGGAGGTTTAAATACAGTTAACGATTGTTTATCTAAAGAATCCATGTACTTATTGGCACATAGTTTTTTATTTAGTATTTTGTATTATGGTTTCACAGTTTATTCTGCTGCTAGTATTAAGCTTATTGATAGACTTCGGGTAACTTGTAATGCAATAAACTGATTTATGGTGAATGCTCCTTTCATATACGCCATTGCTTTCTGAATGGTCAATCGAACTGTTTGTCTTTGGATAACAGAGTATCTTTATTTTTTTTCAGTTAATAGTTTTTATCAAGTTTTCAACTTACAGGATAGTATTATACATACAAACATGGTAAAACAATACAGCAGAGAAGGATTTTACTGCAAAATTTCCATAGTACGACATGCATATCATATGATCTGTACATTTCAATTTTGATGGACTTAGCAGGGGTAGGAGGGGGAAGCTCTCACATCTCTGCACTAATTATTATATAGCAAAATAAAGCCATCAACAAACAACACCAAGCTTGCATGTTAAGACTGGGTATCTAGTAAAAGTAAGGAAGCAGATACACACTGCTAGGGTTAGAAGAGTGAAATAGGAACATGGCTTGTTACATAACATCAAATTTAAGAATCTCACTTCCCAGAGTACTTAAGAATAACACAGATTATAAGCCACCAAAAAGGGGCTCATCCTATACCAGTTCTAGGCTTCAAATAGGTTAGGTAAGGGGCCCAGCATGATGTATGAGTCGCTAACTTATTGAGCATTGAGTGGGACATAGGATCAAGTGTAGCAAGGAGGGTGAGAGCATGTTGGAGTTCTGATATACAGTAGTGGGGATTTTGGTAGATCTCCACCATGAAAGTATAAGGCGTTTGGCAGAAATACTAAGCAGGGCCAGCCAATGGATGAAGTGGGGTTTAATATGAAATCCAGGAGGGGGAATGCCCAGGATCCATAAAAGGGGGGTTGGTGGAATTGCTAGGCCCAGGATATCCATGGCTAGTTGAACAACAGCTTGCCAGAAGAGAGTCAGAAGGGAGCATTGACAAATAATGTGAAAGAGATCTCCCACTTGAGCCTGACATCTGTAGCATAAATTAGTATTCAGGAGCTTTACTTTCTACAGTACCGCTGGTGTTCTGTACCAGTGGTGCAGCACTCTATTTTGAATAAGTTTGCTACGAGCATCCAGGTAGCTAGAATGTGCCAGTTTCCAACAGAGATCCCATTGGGTGTCATTTAGTTTAATATTCATTGCCTTTTCCCATTTTGATTTTGAAACCCCAGATTGAGAGGGGATACTCCCTCTAATATCTGCATATATTTTACTAGTTTATCCACTGGGAAGCATAAGCCAGGCAGAGATTCTTTGAGGAGTAGTCTGAGTTAGTGGGTTAGGTTTGAGAATTGTGGTTACAGAGCTGCAGAGCTGTAAGCATCTCCAAAAATCCGTTTTGCTTAAGGTGTTTGTTTGTACTAAGGCTTGAAAGGGTTTCAGTCTTGAGTCCATTTAATCTAAAATATCTGTCATTACTTTAATGCCATCTTGCTCCCAGTGAGGCCAATGGACAGATTTATTGTCTATCAAAATATGCTTGTTATGAAAGATAGGCATGTGGATAGTTGGGATAGGATTAGCTCTATTCCTTTTGTGGACCTAATGCCAGATATTAATCACTGGCATTATGGTGGGGTGGGCTCGTAGCTACTTAGGTAGTGGATTGTATACCAGAAGAGGGAGGCTATGGACCTGGGCTATGGCCTTTTCCATATGGAGCCATTGCGGGGAGTCTGGGGTCAAAGTGGTGAACCATTTCAGGGGTTGTACCATTGAGTAGGCACAAGTATATCCTTCAAGCCAGGGGAGGCCCCAGCCACCTTCTCTCCAGTGAGAGAGAAGCTTACCCCTGCTGTAGTGGGTTTTTTTGTCTTCCCAAAGAAAATTACCTACAATTTTGTCAATAGTGCGAAGCCATTTTGGGGGGGGGGGGGCTAAAGGAATATGGGAGGGAGGGTACAAAAGTTTTGGGATCACAATAATTTTTAAAGCTGCTATTTTCCCTGCCAGGGTAAGGTGAAGCAGTCTCCATCTATCCACTTCTGTTCTATGGTCAGCAATCAAGGGGGCTGAGGTTGAGGTCCCAGATTTTGGACAAATCCTAAGAAATATGAATGCGAGGTATTTAAGGGAGTTTGGGGTCCAGTTCGGTCCAAAAGGAGAGGAGCAGTGTTGTGTACATTTTGAATTAAGAGGTAGTATTTCGGTTTTAGATACATTTATTCAAAGGCCAGAGGCAGTTGTGAAGTCGGTCAGAAGTGTGAGTAGGGCTGGGAGAGCTGCTACAACATCCATGACGTCGACCAGAAGATCGTCAGCATACATAAAGGTAGTATAAGTCTGAGTCCCGATAGAGATACCATGAATAAGTGGTTGGTGTTGGATGGCCACTGCTAGTGGCTCAACTGCTAAAATAAATAAAAGAGGGGACAGAGGGCATCCTTGATGAGTGCCTCTGCCAAGCTGGAAGGGGCTGGAGATTACTATGTTGGTCCGGATCCTGGCCATTGGTTGGTGGTACAGTGCCATGATCCATTGTCAAAATAGGGGGCCGAAACCCTGCAACACACTCTCTAAGTAATCCCATTCCAGAGAGTCTAGATCTTTCTTGAAGTCAACAGCAATGGCTGCTGCAGGGGTGGGGAGAGATTTAGCCTGGTAGATAATGTTAAACAGCGATCTAATATGGTCCCGGCTCAGACGCCTGAGGACAAAGCCCACCTGTGAATGGTGGATAAGAGAAGGAAGGAGGGGGCTAAGCCTAAGAGCTATAACTTTTGCAAAAATTTTGCTGTCTGTATTAATTAAGGAAATCGGATGGTAGCTTGAAGGGAGTGTGGGGTCTTTACCTTTTTGGGGAAATACAGTAATAGTGGCTTCTCGAAACAGAGTATCTTCAAAAATGGGCACTTTTATGTTTAAAATAATTTCTGGTAATGCTCCTGACTCTGTATGTAATTTGCTTTCTCAGTTTATTAATAGTCATGGTACCAGATCCCAGGATAGAATAACACTTAAAGTTCCTTTGTTTAAAAAAGTAGTTGGTCAGAGATTTCTTTTTTACCATGTCTTTTTTTTTAATTCCTTGCCAGGAGATATAGTAAATTGCAGAACAGTCCTCAGTTAAAAAAAAAAAGTTAACTAACTTTTTGAAGGATAATCAGGAATGTAAATGTGGTGTATAGTGTAGTGAGTGTTTTTATGTAATTGTTAATTGTTGTTTCATTTTTGTTTTATGGTATTGTATTGTACTATATTATATTAAGTTTATGTTGTTTTTTGTATTATTTGTTTGTTACTTGTCACCTGTGAAAATGGGCACTTGTGCTCATTAGGCTTACAAGAATAAAAAAATAAATGAAATGAGATGATCTAAAGGTAGGCAAGCAATGTGAGAAGGCCGTAAGGAGGGCTGGGGGGATACTGGGATGCATAGGGAGAGGCATCACCAGTAGGAAACAGGAAACTGTTATCTCTCTGTACAGACAGTTGGTGAGACTTCAGCTGGAGTACTCTGTGCAGTTCTGGAGACCCCATCTCTGTAAGGACATAGACAGGATGGAGGCAGTCCAGAGGTGGGCAACTAAAATGGTGCAGGGTCTGCAACAGAAGCCCTATGAAGAGAGACTACAGGAGCTTAATAAGTATGTCTTGAGGAAAGGAGGAAAGGGTAGGCATGATAGAAACTTTCAAGTACCTCAAGGGAATCAACAAAGTCTAAGACAGTAGCGTCCTTCAGAAAAAGAGATGCGCAAGAACAAGGGGGCACAATCTGAAGATAGAGGGGGATGGCTCAGGGTCAAAGCGAGGAAGTATTTTTTATCAGAGAGGGTGGTGGACACATGGAACGGCCTTTCTGAGGAGGTCATTGGGTCAAAAATAGTGGGGGAATTCAAGAATGTATGGGACAGACATAAGGCAATTCTAGTGGGGGGTAGGGGGAAGTTGGCTATTGGTTAAATAGGATCTGCAGCTTATCCAATAGGTAGTGAAATGGGCAGACTAGGTGGGCTAAGCGGTCCTTATCTGTCATCAAAGTCTATATTTCTGTTTCTATGTCTATGTTTCCCAGATACACCTCTCTATCCTCCTGCCTCTGAGCCTCCTTGTACCTTCTGAATGCTACTCTTCTAGCTTTTACCTTTTCCACTACCTGTTTCTACAACCATAGGAGTCTCTTTTTCCTTTTTATTTTGCTCCCTTGCTTGAGCAGAGGTTTATAATGGCTTGTTGCTTTCACTATGGCTCTTTTTAGTTTCCACCACTGTTGCTCCAACCCATCCAGCTCAGCACCCCCTCCCAGCTAGGTTATCCCTAATGCATTCACTCATCTTTTTAAAATGTGCCCTTCCGAAGTCCAGGACCCTCGCCTTTGTGTGGTTCGATTTTGCAGCTTTCCCTATATTGAACCACACTGTACAGTGATAGTTGGTCCCCAGGTGGGGCCCTACCTTGACATCTGCAACACTGTTCCTGTTGGTGAGTACCAGGTCCAGGACTGCCCCATCACAAGTGGGTTCACTGACTAGTTGCGTGAGGAATGCCCTCAGCAGGGAGTCCAAGATTTCCCTGCTTCTAGTTGAAGACACATCTTGAAGGCTCTAATCTACATCCAGCAGCTTGAAGTCCCCAACCAGCAGCACCTTTCCCTTTTCTGCCATCTTGCCAATGGCTTCCATCAGTGCCTTATCTAACTCCTCTCCCTGTGCGGGAGGTCTGTAGATCACACAAGTGGGAATCGAGGCTCCATTTCCCATCTCTATGGTGACCCACAGTCAGTATCATCATTTAACCAGACTCATAGGGTTTACAAAAGCCCATGTCAGTAAAATATTAGGGGTTGCAAGCTCCTCCACCAACTACATTTTATATCAGGAAAATGCTTGGAGAACCTTATTTTAGGGGTTACAGTGTACATCAAAGGGGCTGAAAAAATCGAAAGGGGTCTCGACTGCAGCCCCTGGCTATCCCTAAATAACGTCTCACACAGTACCTCTGTCCCCAATGCCTTGTTTCTCCATTGCTTTAATGCCCACCCTCACATAAAGTACCACACCACCTCCTTTCTTTCCCACCCTGTCCTTCCTGAACACAGTATAGCCTGGTATGACCATGTCTCAGTCATGGTTTTTAGTGCACCATGGCTCGGAAATGGCCACACTATCCAGGTTGACCACTGCCATTGTGTCCTTTTGATCTTGAATCTTATTTCCTAAACTTCTAGCATTCACACACATGGCTTCCCAGGTTTTGTTACCATTTCATTTGTTACCCCCTTGTTTCCTTTTTGCTTTCCCTCCTGCCAGCTCTCTCTTTAATGCATGTACTCCCATCTTCCTTCATTTCATTTACCCTGCTTCCTGTATTAATTTGCATCCCGGTGGATTCCACTCCTCTCAGGTTCTCCCTACTCTCTACGCTAACCTGTTGAGGGGTCAGTTTCTGCTTCCCTAATCTCTTCTGCCACCCCCTTCGGCTAGTTTTTTTTTTTTAAACAAATCTTCATTCATTTTTGGTTTAACAGACCAACAAACAACCATACAAACATAAACCCCTTCGGCTACTTTAAATGTTCATCAAAGTAACATTTAAACCATCTGTCAAGAACTGTGGTTCCCATCATGGATGGTTGCAGGTCTTCACCCCTGTATAGGCCCTTATGCTCCTAGGTGGGTCCCCAGTTCCCAATGGAATCAAACTTCTCCTTTCTGCATCATTGCTTCAGCCATGAGTTAAAACTCATGGCTGAAGGAATGCTGGCATTTTAGTATGTTAGTAACTCCTAGTACAGAGATCCTTCTACTCCCCTCTGTCATTGGCAGCACCTCAGGGAAAGCCTCAGAGTGCACTACCTGTCTAAGACCCCTCCCCAGCTCCCTAGACTCCCCCTACACAATCCCAGCCCTGTCCTTAGCAAGGTCATTAGTCCCTAGGTGGACAATGACATCCAGCTCTGTCTCCCATAGAAAACTGTTGCAAAAACTCCCTCTCCTTCCCTCTATTATAGACAGGCAGCACCTCAGTGAAAGTTACAGAGTGCACTACTTAAGATCCCTGCCCATCTCCCTAAACTTCCCTTGCACTGTCACAACCCTTTACTTTTTAGAAACATAGAAACATAGAAATTGTTGACCGATAAGGACCACCAGGCCCATTCAGTCTGCCCGTATACCCTACCTTTATTTGCGACCACTGACTCTATCTGATCATCGGCTTTAGCCTCTCCTTCCCACCTCTAGGGTTCCCTTATGCCTATCCCATGCATGTTTGAATCCCCGCCCCCCACTGTGCTCCCACTACCTCCTGGGGTAGGCTAATCAATGCAGCCACCACCCTTTCCGTGAAAAAAAACTTCCTTACATTCCCCTTATCCTGCCCCTTCCCAATCTCCTATCATGTCCCCTCTTTCTTGTACCACTCCTGTACTGAAAGATGTCACCCCTTGCTTATATGGTTCCATCACTTCAGAGCACTGGTAGCACTGCGCCCGGCCATTATTGTACCAAGTGGGAAAGTCCGATCCTCTCTTTTGAGGGGTGTGGCTGTGCCCCCACCACCCACCCTTTCTAAGGATACTAACTCGGAAGGGGGCAGACCTCAAGGAGGGGGCAGTGAATCCTGAATTTGGCACCATAATGACCCAACACTGCAATGTCGGCACCCTAATGGCCAGAAAGAGTTTATGCCCTTAAGATACTTAAAGGTTTCTATCATATTCCCCCGTTGCCTCCTCTACTCCAGTGTATACATATTGAGGTCTTTTAATCTCTCCTCACATGTCTTCTGGTTTAAGCCCTGCACCATCTTAGTCACACCTCTCTGAACTGCCTCCACCCTGTCTATGTCCTTATGAAGATCAGGCCTCCAGAACTGTACACAATATTAAAGATGAGGCCTCACCAGTGTTTTCTTTAGTGGTATCACTACCTCCCTTCTTCGGCTAGTGATGCCAGTTTCTATGCACCCAACATATCACTGGCCTTTCCTACAGCCTTTATACTCTGCTTGGCCACCTTTAGATCATCCATGATAATAATCCCCAAATCCCTTTCTTCCCTGGTGACCATCAGCAACTCCCCCCCCCCCATCCTGTAGCTCTCCCAAGGGTTTCTGCGCCCAAGGTACATGATTTTGCACTCCTTCGCATTGAATCCCAGTTGCCACACTTTGGAACATTTTTCCAGCTTCCCTAGATCCATCCTCATTTTTACTGCCCCATCTGGAACCACTTCTGTGTTGAGCAACTTACTAAACATGGCTGCCAGTGATGCTGCTAGCTCCATCCATAGTTTCTTTAATATCCTGGGATGTGTTCCATCTGGTCCCATTGCCCTGTCCACCTTCAGCTTTGTGAGCTCCTCTGAGACTCTTTCTTCTGTAAATGGACTGGTGTTCATCTCCCTCTCCCCTTTGTTTCTGATGCCCAGATGTGGTCCCTGTCCCTCCCCTTCTTCAATGAATACTGAACAGAAATATTTGTTCAGTACTGATGCCTTTTCCAGGTCTCCCTCCACACATTCCTCTTTATCTCCTTTGAGCCTTACAATATCCCCCCCCCCCCGACTTCCTTCTTTTACTGAGGGGCCAATCAAATATCTTATCCCCTTTCTTCACTGTCTGTGCTAATCATTCGTCTGATTGCACCTTTGCACTCCTAACAGCTTTCTCTGCTTCCTTCAGACAATTTAGGTACACCACCATATCTTCTTCCTTCTGAGTCCCCTTATATTTTCTGAAAGCTAACCTTTTGGCCCTTACTTTCTCTGCTACACCTTTTAAGAACCACAGTGGTTTCTTCTATCTCTTGCCTTTGTTTCTCAGTCTAATGCACTGATTTGTCACCTCCACTATGGCTCCTTTTAGGTGTGCCCACTGCTCCTCATCCTCCCTCCTCCGCTACCTTCAGGTGAACAATGACATCCAGCTCTGCCTCCTATAATAACTGTAGTAAAAACTGTAGTAAAATCTGAGGTCCTGAAATGCCATATGTGCATGCATGTAGACAGTTTTGTTCCCCATTTTGTTTCTATTTTCTCTCATAACTTGGCCATTCTTAGACATTTTTACCCCAAATTGTCAGTTACCAAGTCACCACTCCAACTAACCAACACTTAAGTGTCAGCTTGTCACTATGCCTTAAAATCTGTTTTTGGATGTTCACCTGAAAACCACATTCTGGGTTGGATTTACAAGGTGATGTTTTGGGAGGGCATAAGCCTGAGGTTCAACGTGGGAAATAGCTCCTCCCACAAACACTACTAAACCCACCACTCACACACACTCCTCGCTTAGGGAGTGTTTTTTGTTCCCTGGGCTCCATGCATGACTCACGTGGCTATGCTGTCTCTTGCGCCTCCTGCTGCTCTGTTTCATTTGTTTTCCCTCCCCCTTCGTCTCCCCCTTCTATCTCGTCTGGTTTTCTCCCATTTCTTTATATTTCTTGTTACCTTTTGTCCTGTGTCCTGGCTGGTCTCCCCTCTCTCGGTGGCTCCATTCTGCCTTTCCATTCCTTTTCTCCGCTCCTTTCTGTTCCTGCTAGTACCTGGGTTTCCATCCCTCTGTTTCCTTTTGAGCTTCTCTGCCCACCCTCCATCACCTCCTCTCCTTCACGGTGCATTTGTAGTGTCTCCCTGCGCCTCCCCCTACTTCTCCCCGGGACTTGCTCTTGTGTCCCTCTGGAAGTGCACCTGCTTCCTGTCCATTCCCCATGGGTTCATGATCTCTCCTCCTCTGCTCCACTGTTCTTCGATGCTGCTAGCTCACTGTCTACTCCACAGCAGTTCAGCACTTCCATTTCTCCCAGGTGCTTCTCTTCGACTCAAGGCAGGGAACGATCCAGTCAGACACCTACTGTTCTATGTAAAAATATTTACATATATATATATATATATATATATATATATATATATCTTTCAGGTGGGCATTGTCTCCTGTAGCTGCTCTTCTGAAATTAATTTAGAGGGATGCTGGCGAGCTTGGGTTTCGTGAGAGTAACCGATAAGATGCAAATTATGACTCTACATACTTCCCCAACAAACGCATGCATTCCTTCAGTGGGCATCTATACCTTCCTCTAAACGTCTCACAACTGCACCATTGTTACTGCTATTTACTGATACCTGTGAGTACCTGCCAACTTTACCCACTGCGGATAACTGTGCCACAACTAATTGGATAACCCCGTGTGCTTTGAACTGTCCTCTCGGTTATGCCTGCATCCAACAGCAAACTTTGACACTCAGTCTTTTGATGGACTCTATCTTATAATATTTTCACATATCATACAGAGTTACACTTATCAATCTTAGTGTAGTTTCCACCGTACTTACATTACTTAGGTGGCAGGACTGGACCAGCTCTGCTTCACTTTGTTAAGTTTCCCAGGACCTCTGCACGTCTGACTGCTGACATCTTCTCACAACATACGAACACAGCAGATTGCTTTGTTGGGCTGTTGCTTAGCACTCAAGTGGACCCTCACAATGGTCAGCAGCCTCCTTCCTCCACGGCCATTATCAATTATTCGAATCAGTACATAAGCATTTGCCTAACGACTGGCCTGCATTGAATTTCCCGTACCATAAGTACTACCTTAATCTACATAACAGCACCTGTGTCTCAATCTGGTTTTATAAATGCATTTCCTGTCCTTCCTTCTCACGTTGTTGGCTGCTGGTGGCAAACAGCACAGTGAGTGCTGCTGTGCACTACAGCTCCTGATCTCCAGGATATTACTGGGGGGGAGGGGAATCTCATTCTACCATCCCTGGGTTGCTCCCACTTTACCACCCCTGCTACCTACTACCTCAGTCACCTATACTCACATCTGTACTCCACCCTGTTATGTGCATCCGTTTACGGAGGGATCCTCCTCCACACCTATTGTTAACATTTCAGAAGGCCAGCCCTCATTTCTACAAATCTTTCCTATTGTGTTCCATCCATTCCATCTTCCTACGTCTGTCCTACCATATCTATGTAACATTCATTTATGCCTGTCTACAATGCCATTTCCTCATCTACTCTCTCTCTCTCTCTCTCTCCAGCAGCTTCTGTGCCTTCTGCCAACCCATACCAGCAGTACTCCGGACTCCATCCTTAACTCGCACCTTCTGAGGTGCTGAGCAAAGGTAGGCCTCCCCTTTCTACTAGGGATGGGATTCCGTTACAATCACCAGCTCCTATTACTTGCCAACCTGACATCCTCCATCCCTAACTCTGCTTGGTAGCATTAAGTGTAGGTTAACTCACCCTGACTACCAGGGATGGGAACCATTTCTTCAATCTACTGTGTCATACCATGCCTTCTCAACCTACTATCAGTTGCCGCTTCCCTTCGGGAACAGAACTTCTTTGCCCCATGTACCCTCATCCTACCTGTGACTAGCTGCATCCAGTCAAGATCATCTCACCTCAGCTGTCATGGATGGGCTCCTGAGTCAATGTTCCACTGCTTTGATCTTGCCCATTCTCAGCCTGACACCCAGATGCCGCTTCCCTTCAAGAACAAGACCTTGTCCTACTTGCCTTCTCCATCCTACCTTTCCTGTGGCCTCGAGTCAAGGTCATATTACACTGACTTCTATGGTCGGGAACCTGGGCCTAACTTCAACTGTTTCCACCTTCTGCATCCTCTACTTGATACAGGTCACCACTTCCCAACGGGACCTCTATACACCATTTGCCTTCCACCTCTCCACTCTGCCAGATGGTATCATATGAAGGGCATCTCACCCCACCTGCTGTATCTGCATTCAACTGTTTCACCAGTCTACACTCTCTACCAGACCTCCACTTGCTGCTTCCCTCCAGGAATGGAACTATTTTCCTTTTTTGCCTTCACCATCCTACATTATCTGGTGTGTCGTGTCCCGGTCGTCTCACCTCACCTACCTGGATTAGGACCCTATGTCTGCACAAGACTGTTAATCCCTATACATTTTCCACCTGCTATCCCCTTGACGCTTCCATTTGGAACAGGACCCATGTCATCTATTTGACTTCCACATCCTTCCTCACCCTTCTACCTCCTGCACTTTCATGGACTCATTGTACTCATCCCTGCCTTGTGCATCCTCATGCTCTGGATTTGGACTTCATCAGCTTGTTCCATCTCACCCTCCATTCAGTTCATCCACCCCTTGGACTCCAAATTGCTGGTCGCCCTTCCTGCCTACCATGTGAGTTCATATTCTCCTTCTGAAGCAGGCACATCTTGCCTCATTGATGCTGCACCTTCCATTCTCTGCGCTTGCTGTTCACCATTGTCAATGACCAGGGACCTTCCTGCATCAACTACACAGCACCTGGTAGCTGCACTCACTTCTTGTCTTCCTTGGATCCATCACTCCTGGCCTGTAGCTGCTTTGCTTCATCCTATTGTGGTTTGCTGTGATGCTGACCCCTGTCCTGTTCCTTCCTGCACTTGCCATGCCATGTGGCTTAGCCTATGCCTTCTTCTTCCTGACTCATTTCTCCAGTCCATTGAGCTTCCCTCTGGACTCTCCTTCCATAACTGGATTGCTGCCTTCTCATCTCCGCTTTGGTGACTCGGGGCTTCATCCTGTTTGCTGTGGCTCTTTTGGGCATATTACCCTCTCTCCAGCCACTATTCCTACCCAGTCAACTACTCCTCCCATTTACCCAACTCATACTCCTACTCTGGCCATTCTAACAGCTCCCATCCACTGCTCGATGGAACACTTGTTCATTACACCTGAGGAAAACTACTTCTAGCAAACATCCCTTGGATAACACACTTCATAGCCTCTTAGGTCACCACAGAGTTTTCTATTCTGCCAAATTATCTCCTCAGGATCAGTCCCAGAATCCCATCAACTAGACAATACAAATATCTCATCGTCTCTACTGGATACTCCCTCGCATCCTGTCTATTCAAGCACTGGACTTCCCTATCTGTCACGTCTTACAGGCTATCCTTGTACATGGAAAAGACTCAGTTCCTTTCATCATGCTCCCACTCCGTAATTATCGTCATTGCTATAGATACTGGTAACTGCAAGATACCTCATAGCAATATTGACATCATCTGTTTTACCTTTCTGCAGCCTCTCCTACCAGCACTGACTTTGTTGACCATATTACTCGACTTCTACTTTCTCAGTAGACATTGCTTGTCCTAAAACCTTCTCAACTGCCTTCCCAGAACTTCCATCATTGGATCTCCCATGCCTAGCTGCCTTACTAACATCATTCTATCCAAACCACTGTTTTCTAGCTCCAGGAGATCACCATATCTTATACAATCATCTGCATTCCTTCATCTTATTACCAACAGTTTTGTCAGCTGCCCATCCAGCGGTCCTTCTAGTTCGTCCTTCAGATTTATCTCCATTATTCCCTCCAGTAAAGACTTTCACTGAGAATAAGCTTCCTTTAATTCTCAATCCAAAATCTGCAACCAATATGGTGATTTCACAATCCATTCTTGCCTCCCAACAGATCTTTAATCAACTATAGCACTAGACACCCCTGGCACTCTACACTACTCTCAACTCCACTGCCACTCCAGCCTGTAGACTCTTCCATATATCTGCTTCCAGGCTTCCCATAAGTATTCAGACATCGGATTACCTGTAAAGCTAACTTGCCATGGCCACCTCAGTGCATATCATAGGCAATTACACCACAGGAATACCCGTATTTACATTAGCCAGCGGATCAGCAAAACTTATTCAAGTACAACTACGACATCAATACCCAAATCAACTATTGAGGTCCTTGTACTGAACTTCCACTTATTCTCTATATATTTAGTTACCATCTAGACTGCATATGCCAGTCTTCTGCATAGGTCTACAAATCACTTATGTCATTTCTCCTATCAGGCACTCAAAGTCTCTGCTCGACTTCTTCACCCACTTCATGGATGCTTACTCAGCAACTTATCACTCACCACTGAATTCCTCACTTCCAGTCTCTACCATGAATGTCAAACCTCCTGCAAATTGGATCACTTACCTATGACTTCACAAATCATCGCATTTCCCACCATCCATAGTCTGGTAGTATATTAATCGAATCATACTCTCCCTGCTTGTTTGTTCCCGTAATCCCTTTGGACAATCATCCTTAATCACCTTGGAAACTTGGTCTTCATTCTCCCTTCTTCGACTGGATCTGCTTCACTCTCAGGATTCTAATGCTCCTTCAGAAAAGACCTACTTCTTCAACCTCGGTATTGTCCTTCCAAAATACATCATCCACGGATCAAGGATAGACCATTATCTCTCCAAGCAGCTCACCCTTCTCAGAAAGTAGCTATGGTTGCTAGAACCTAGGTTCATCTCCTCTTAGTATGCCCAGATGACAGGCAGACCGATGGACATGGGTCCTCAGAGGTTTCCTCCACCTGAGGGTTTTCCTCTCCTGAGTGCTAGCGGTCGTACTGTCTATGAGTTGGAGAATGTATCTTTTTGGGCCTCCTATTCCCTATAAATTACTACCTCCATATCTACTACTCAAGCATTGGAATTAGAATAAAGCCACAAAAAGTACTGCAAGTTACACAAGCACTAATACCCCATCACTATTCCCCATACATTGAATGGAAGGGCTTAATTCTTAATTTAATTCTTAAACCAGGGGAGTGTGGTGGATATATACGAACATACAAAATTTGCCAGCAGATAAAGGCCTAGAGGTCTATCAAGTCTGCTCAAATGTGCAGCTAGCACCCCCTATTCTGCAGCTGCCCCTCCCTTCCACCCTTCCCCTTCATTAACCCTCCCCCTTGTCCTGTCCCATCCCCTTTTGAAGTAGTCCACTGTTCTACTGGATACCACTTCTGCAGGTTACGCATTCCACCCAGCCACCACTCTCTCTGTAAAAAAGTGTCTCCTCATCTCCCTCCTGACTCTTCCTCCCTCCAGTCTCATATCATGGCCCCTGGTGTCCCTCCCCTCCCTTACTTTGAACAGCCCCTCTGTACCTGTCTTATTTATTCCTTTCATGTACTTGAAGTTTCAATCATGTCCCCTCTGTCCCTCCTCTCCTCCAGTGAGTACATGTTCAACTCCTTCAGCCTCCTGTCCTGTGATAAGTCCCCCAGCCCTTTGATCATCTTTGTCACCCTGCACTGCACCCCCTCCAGTAACTTAATGTCTCTCTTCAGATACGGGCACTAGTACTGCATGCAGTACTCCAGGTGCGATCTAACTAATGACCTATACAGTGGCAGAATCACCTCTTCCCTCCTCGAGGATATACCCCTTGCAATACAACCCAGCATTTTGTTGGCCTTTGCAGCTGCCTTCCTACATTGTGCCGAGTTGTTCATTGACCCTGTAATGAGCACCCCAAGATCCTTCTCCTCCTCTGTCTGGGCTAGCTGCACTTCTACCAGCTGGTAACTTCTTGGGTTCTTCATCCCAGAATGCAGCACCTTGCACTTTTTGGCATTAAACCCCAGTTGCCAAGTGTCTGACCAGGTTTCAAGCTTTGCCAGATCATCCTGCAACCCCTGCCACCCACTAGGTGATCCACCACCACCCCTACCTTGGTATCATCAGCAAATAGACTGATCTTGCTCTTGATGTCCAATGATATGTCTGCAATGAATATCCCAAACAACACTGGTCCCAACACCGAGCCCTGTGGAACACCACTCATCACCACCCTTGGGTGTGAGAGCTCCCCACCCACCACCACCCTCTGTTGCCTTTCCTGAAGCCAGTTTCCTACCCATCTCACCAGCTTTGCACCTGCCCCTGTGCCTACTAACTTACTTCCCAGCCTTCCATGTGGCACCGAGTCGAATGCCTTACTGAAGTCCAGATACAGGACATCCACTGCATGGCCCCTGTCCAGTTGCCTAGTTACCCAGTCATAGAACTCCACCAGGTTGGTTTGGCAGGATCTGCCCCATATGAAGCCATGTTGTCTGCTGTCTTGTAGTCCTTTGGCCTCTAGGAGGGCCACCAGCCTCTCCTTCAGGATAGTCTCCATTAGCTTACCCACAATGGATGTGAGGCTCACTGGTCTGTAGTTTCCCAGTTCATCCTTGGGGCCACTCTTGTGGAGGGGCACCACTTGAGCCATCCTCCAGTCCTGAGGTACACACCCCAAATGTAGTGAGGCATTAAATAGGTCTGCCAAAGGTCCTGCAAGGACCTCTGCCAGCTCCTTCAGTACCCTGGGATAGATGCCATCTGGGCCTGGCACCTTGTCCACCCTCAGTGCCTTCAAACCTTCCCAAACTCTGCCCTCCATGATTTCCCCATCTGTCACCCCTTCCCCCTCGTTTCTGCCATTTCTCCCCTCTTGGGTGTCACCCTCCTCTTCTCTTTAGTAAATACTGAGCAGAAGTACTCATTTAGTGCTTCTGCTGTATTGCACCCTGCTTCCACCCAACCCCTCTCCTTCCTAATCCTTATTATGTGGTCCCTACAGCTCCTTTTCTCCCTGATGTACCTAAAGAAGTCTTTCTGCCCCTTCTTAATGCCTTGCGCCAGCCTGAGTTCCGTAGATGCTTTGGCCCCTATTGCTCTTGTCACCTCCTTCGATTCTGTCAAGTACTCCTCCCTGTCCTCCCCCGTCCCTGTTTTCTTGTACTTCCTAAAGGCAGCTCTTTTCCTCCTTACCTTTTCCATGACCTCCTTGCTCAACCAGCTCGGTTTCTTAGCCCTAGCCTTCTTGTTCTGGGCCTTGCAGCAGGTTTTGGTTGCCTCAACTATCCACAGCTTTATGAGATCCCACCTCTGGTTAGTGTCCATACTAGACTGAATTCTCATTGATTGATAGATTGAAATACATATATATATATATATATATATATATATATATATATATATATATATGTAGTAAAGCCCACCAGGATGATGCAGTTATCACAGGTTTACTACATGACAAAAGGGATTAACTCCCATTGAAACTGCATTGTTTCCTGCAGTAATTCTATTGCAGAATTCTGCAGAGTTGGGATTCATCCTAATGCGCTTCACTGTATCTCTCTCTTTCTCTCTTTCTCTCTCCCAATATATATATATATATATATATATATATATATATATATATATATATATTTATACAACAGGCGGGTCTCATGGGCAACTAGTGAGATAGCAGTGATACCTTCATGCTGGGTACATCACAACTACTGTACATGCCTTAATACAATATGAGTGCATCCCAGCTTGAGAATGCAGTTGCTTGGCACTGAACATTTTTTTTGTGTGTGTCATTATAAATAGAAACATGTCATGTGAAGTCAGACTGCTGTCTAGGTACTGCCACAGTAAAATAAATATCTTCCCCCCACACACACAGACTATATCTTTTGACAAGGGGCACTTTCTTAGGGAGCTAGCGTGTCCCTCTTCAGCTGCCATAGTGCAGCGCAGCTCTCATTTTCAGTGCATCTCCCGAGTCAGCACATTTTTAAAACAGAAGCCCCTGAACTTCTACTGCTACTGCCTGTGGTGATGGGGTAGTTTTAAATAACTGTAAATGAAATGCTGGTGCAGGCACGAGTCTTGGCTTCAATTTTAAAGTCATTCTTAGCACCAGACAAGGACGTTCGGTGGATCACAGATCACAGGCAGCGCTTCTTGAACTGGAGATCACAAATGGGATTCACACACAGGACCAGCAAAGGTCATACTTTTCCTTTGAAATGTTTTCCTTTTGTTCACTTCATTTTGGTACTGTTACAGAGGGTGGGGGTTGCTGCAGATAGGGCAGTACAACACACAGTTCTGGGTTTTCCAGTTCAGCCACTACATCACAGTTTGCAACATAGTTCTTACCAGACCTGAATGGCTGAGGACAGACCCACACCTCTTGTACTAATTGAAAATGCTGTGGGTTGATTGTGAGATAGTAAAAATATCTCCACTCACTGTCACTGAATTCTTGATATCCCACTAATGACTTCACCACTAGTGAGATATCAAGAGTTCAGTGACAGCTCATGGTAATATTTCTGCTATCTCACTCTCATCCATGTCATATCCCATACATATACATAAGGGATATGCTACCCCCTAGTGAAAATATTGGCAAGATTTTTTGTTCAAGTGCTGATTGACTTGATGACATCGTGAGTGGCGAAGACACAAGAAATGTCTTTAGTCAAGCAGCCAGAGAACAAAAAATATCACTGATATTTTCACTAGGGGGTAGCATATTCCATTTGTGCCATACCACCTCTTCTTTTAAGTGTTTTTTGGTGGTTTTCCTAGTGCTTCTGTCTGTATTTGTTTTCTTGTGTGATTGTATTTTAAGTTTTTAAAATTTTCCTCATAGGGATGAATGGGGCTATTCCGATTGGCTGGTATACCGTGGGAACTTTTTAATGATTGATTCTGTTTTCTGGTCCCTCATGGGCTAGGAAGTGTTTGGGCAATTCCCATTGGCTGGTGCATTGTGTGTTTTTGTTTCTGATGGGTTTGTTATTTGGAATCCCACATGGGTAAGGAAGTTTGATTCACTGGTTGTGTGTTGTCTGTGGCTGCTTTTGATTGGTTGTTTTCATTTGTGTTGGTGCGGTGTATGTGGTTAGCATTTTTTCTGATTGGGTGGCTGGTTGTTGCCTGATGTATAAATGTAACTGTATATTGGGAAGTTGTGGCGCAGCTGGGTGGATAGTGTCGAGAAGTCAGGAGTGCTGTGCATGCGGGAAAGTTCATCATGATGCAAGAAGAATCATGGCCTTCGATGAGCCACTGAAGCCTGGGGCATCAGTTTTGGAACAGGCAGAGTTGTGTCACTGTTCACCAGGGAGACTAATCTGGATAGTGCGAATACTGAGATTACTTCTAGGACTGGGATTCTTTGAGGAGTAGGATTCCTCAAGAAGGGTGCCAATTTTCAAGGAGCTGTTGCACTTCCTTTCTTTGGATTACTGGTCTCACTGAAGACATGGATTCATTTTTGGGGGTCTCATTGGACATATGGATTACTTTTTTTTTTACTTGTTTTTTTTGGGGGGTCTCATTGGCGATCAGGATTTCGCAATGTTTTGGGTGAAAGTTTATGGCATTCGTGGAATGGTGTGTATTCCTTTTCTGGAATTCATTAGAGATTTATGGATTTTTTAATTAGTTTTGAAGACTTTTTGTGTTCTTTTTTGTTGCCCTTTTTTGGGATTGCAAAGGAGACATGGACAAGGAATGCAAGTTCAACAGTTTATTGCTACAACAAGGCAAATCATATTGTGCATTAAATTGTGTGTATTTTTTTGTGAGTAAAGGAGTACAGAAAGTTTTTAAAAGAAGAATTTAGAACAAGGAATGCATTTATTTAGCAGTAGGTAAATTGGTTTAGAAGTATTCAGTTGAAAGTGTAGAACTGCTTCTTGGTTCCTTTCTGTAGGTGCATGAGATTCTTCAGTTTTGCTTCTTTTTTACAGGTGTCCATCTGTGGAGAAAGAGAAAGTTTTTATTTTTGGGGAGAAAAAATAGGATTGTTTACTCAGCATTGTTTTTTATTTCTAATATTATGCAGTCTACTTTTTTGCCATATTTATAGCACTGTTTTACCGTAGTTATGTTAGTTTGGAAAGGTTTAAATAAATACATGGAGACTAGTTTTAGGTTTTAAATGTTTTTATTACTTCTTTTGTACATTATGTTTTGGTACTGTACTGTACTGTATTGATTTATGTCTATATTCCAGGGTACTTAAGGAGCTAAGGGTGGAACTAGCAGAGCCATTAGCAGAACTGTTTAATGAGTCTCTGAGCACAGGAGACATCCCAGAAGACTGGAGAAGGGCTCATGTGATCCTGCTCCACAAGACTGGTAGCAGGGAGGAGGCAGGGAACTACATACCAGTCAGTCTTACCTCAGGTAGTGGATAAGATTATGGAGGCACTCTTTAAGGAAATGATAGTGCAACACCTGGAATCCACAGGGGCACAGAATCCAAGACAGCATGGGTTTACAAAAGGAAGGTCCTGTCAAACTAATCTCATAGATTTCTTTGACAGGGTAACCAGAGTGGTGGACTAAGAGGGAGCAGTTGATGTTGCCTACCTTGACTTCAGCAAAGCTTTCGACACTGTTCCACATAAAAGATTGATAAATGGGTGGTAGGCTCGGGTTGTTCATAGACGCTGGTCAACTGTGGCAAACTGGTTGTCAGGCAGAAAACAGAGAGTGGTGGTAAATGGTATACAGTCAGAAGAGATGCAAGTCACAAATGGGGTACCTCAGGGATCAGTCCTGGGGCCAGTCCTCTTCAATATCTTCATTAGTGACATTGTAGATGGACTAGAGGGTAAGACTTGTCTGTTTGCAGATGTCACCAAGATCTACAACAGAGCAGATGATCCACATGGGGTGGGCAGAAAGTGAAGAAATCTGGATAAACTAGCAAAATAGTCAGAAGAGTGTCAACTGGGATTTAATGCAAAGAAGTGCAAGATCATGCACATAGGGAAGAGAAACCCTGAAGCCACCTATAGGCTGGGAGGGGAGTTACTGGCAGTCACAAGGGAAGAAAGAGACTTGGGCATCATCATCATCGATGACCTGAAATCATCCAAGCAGACCTCTAAAGCAGTAGGTAAGGCTAGGGGGATGTTAGGGTGTATTAGTAGGGGTATCACAAGTTGTAAGAGGGAGGTAATAATCCTTCTTTACAAGACACTGGTTAGGCCCCATCTGGAGTACTGTGTGCAGTACTGGAGGCCACACCTACACAAGGACATTAACCAAATTGAGGCAGTCCAGAGAAGGGCAACCTAAATGGTGTAGGGACTGCATCAGAAGACATATGAGGACAGATTAACAGAGCTCAATATGTATACCCTTGAGCAAAGGAGGGAGAGAGGTGATATGATCGAAACATTCAAACACCTTAAGGGCATTAACAAGGTGAAAGAGTCTAATATGTTTAAATATAAGAAAAATAGCAGGACAAGAGGACACAGCATGAGATTAGAGGGAGGCCAATTAAGGGGGAATGTGAGGAAACTCTTTTTCACAGAAAGAGTGATGGATGCATGGAACAGCCTACCTCAGGGTGTGGTGGCTATGAATACAGTGCAGGGCTTCAAACAGGCATGAGATAGGCATAACGGAGCAATACAGATGAGTATGAATAGATAGGCCACTGACAGAGCAAAGGCCGATGGCACATTTATAAGGTAGAAAAAGAAATTGCCCGACTGGATGGGCCTTGCAGTCCTTATCTGCCATCAACCTCTATGCTTCTATGTTACCCCTTGACCTAATCAGAGTTGCTATATTCAATTATGTTCCCTCTTTCTTTTGTTTTGTAATATTTTGCTGTCTGGAAGAGAAAAGAAATGTTAATGTTAGTATGCAAGCTTTTATGTATTTTTTGCAGGTGATCTTTCATCTGCTGATGGAGTTGTTGATTGTTGAACTCTCGTTGGAAGTTGAGGGGTTATTCTGTGTTTGTCTGGATTCAAGCCTGTGGAAGGAAAAAAGAAAGAATGTTAGCAACATTTTTTGTGTGTATTTTGTATCTGTGGCCTTTTTTTCTTTTACCTGGGACTATTTGTATAGTTATATTCTTCACATTAAAGGTTGGATTTCCAAAGTAGCAGTCCCATGAAGTTGTAGGGTTCTTGGTATTGATGGTGCTGTTTATTATGTTGGTGTGGGTTTCCAGGTTCGTAACTGGCTGGTTACTTAGTATGATAGAGATTTTGGCTTATTGTTCTTCACTTAATTTGCAATAATCATTGATGCTTATGATATTTTTATGTCCATTGACTTGCATAATTTCTGTATGTGCAACTCCAGCATCATTTAATTTTTTGCACCAGATGTTTCCTAGCGGAGGGGTTAGTTAGCTTCTTGGTGGTTGCTATTCCAGAGTTTTTTATCATATTTTTCTTCATTGTTGCAATTTTATTTACTCCAGGGTTGGTTCTTAAACCAGGTTGTGGTTGGTTTATATAATTGTTGGTTGCTGTTAATAGAAAAAAATGGGCTATCTGGTAGGAGAGTAGACATAGATCTCCGTGCTGAATTTTCTTTATAGTTGGTAACTGGGCACTTCTTTAATTCTGTTAGTAGACTGTATGCTCTTGGCTTTAACTTCCATATGTCCATATGTCCTTTTGATTTTGATCCGTTCTAGTTTTTGTGCATCTTGCTCTTGTATATTCTAGGTACTTGATTCCTTTGTCATCGGTTTTTAATGTGATGTCAGACCATTTAATGTCCCTCATTTCTATATTTCCTCATATGCCAAAATGCTTGCTACATGCCCACTATACCTTTCAATAGTGATTTGGAGCTGTATGGTCCCAAAATTTGTTTTTCATTGAGCTGCAGTATGATGTCATTGGAGAGCTCATCTGCTGCATTTTCTCTGCAGGCTTTGCTTTCCTCTTTTAGTTTTTTATGTTTGCTTGCATGCATGTGCAAGAAACATAGTGCCATCATCTGAGTTTTTGTAGGTGTGGCACCCTTTCTTGCAATTCAGTCAGTGTGTTTGCAGGAGCAGCCACAGTTCACCAATGAATGCTGCAGCTGTCTATGACAGCAGTTGAAAATGCAGTGGCGTACAGTTGAAAGGGAGAGCCCCACTTCAGTGAGCAGTGATAAGATACTGTTGATTAGCATATTGATGGCAATCCTGCTTGTATACATCTCTGCTTTCTCTTCCTGGAACATAAATTCAGCTTGAAGTGAACTTTTCCTAGGACTATCTTTCTGGGAGGAGGCAAGTGACTAAAATGACATCCTTGGAATGTTTCCAAAAAAAAGATATAATTGCCATCCTTGGAATGTTGAGTCAGAGTTCAGGGTAGGAGTGGCATTGACAAAACAGGAAAACAGAACCCCAAAGAGACTGAAAAGTAGACGAGTTGTCGCCTGCTTGGCACACCTGATCAGTATTGTAATAATATTCCCAACCCTCTGAGTGTCTCTGAATAGTGTCCCCCACCTGACACACACACAGTATGGCTGACGGGGGCCCAATCCCATCAGCTCCACGCCCTCCAGATTTCTAGGTGCCACGCTGGGAGCCCACCCCAGCGTGGCATAAGTGAGAATGGCGATGGGTTGCCCAGTCCCCTGTTGGCTCAATTAAACCCCCACAAAAGAAACAGACTGCCAGTTGCCATGCTGGGAGCGCACCCCAGCATGGCACATGTCTGTATGGATGATGGGGGTACCCAATCCACCGTTGGCTCCACTGCCCCCCCAAAAAAATCTTACAGCTGCACGCTGGGAGCCCACCCCAGCATGGCACAAGTCCCGCATCATCTTCCTAAAAAGAAAACAAACACCTGAAAAGAAAAAAACAGTCCCTCGTTGATTGTCTTGCACCCCCAACCTGCGCCCACCCTCTATGCATCCACCTCCCTACACCTCCTTCTCACCCCATATTTACCTCTAGAGGCCAGTGAGATGATCTTCGGTGGACCGGGAACACGTCTGCACTCTTCAAAGCCGACTGCGAACTGAAGAAATGCCTTTAAGATGTATAATGGAATAAATGGGGTTTTTCAACTTTGATGCATATCTCAGGCATTTTTTGGAATTTTGGCACCAGATTTTCAAAATGGGGTTTTTTGGACCTCTCCTCATGAATTCTGGCACTGTCATGGTGTTAATCAGCCCTGAAAGGTGATTTTGCAGTCTCTGCGTGGAACCACCTTTCGGGACCGACTTATGAAACAACAGTGTCACAGTTCATGAGGTAGGCCTCCAAAAACCCTATGTTGAAAAGTTGGTGAAAAAATTCCCCAAAATGACTGATTTATGAGCGTGTGTTGTGCAGTTCCTACGCCTTACGTAAGTTCACAAATTATTAATATTTTCACTCCAGATTTTCAACATTGCCATTTTACCACACCTCCTTATGAGCAGTACATCTGTCATTTTTCACATCTCACCCAAAACGTGTTTCCGGGCATGTAGCACACAATGGCGCAGTTGGTGTGCCAAATCAATGTTCGAGACAGATTAAGAAAATCACAGTGACACTGTTTATGAGCAGATGTCTTAAAATGGCTATGTTACAAATTTGGTGACAAAAGTCTCTAAAGTGAATGTGTTATAAGCGAGCATTGCACAGTTTCCACGCACCCTCGTAAGTTCATAAATTTGTAATATTTTCAGTCCAGATTTTCACAACTGGCATTTTTCCACACTTCCTTATAAACAGTACAGCTGTCATTTTTCACACCATGGCTGAAATGTGTTTTCGCACTTCCAGCGCAGAAATGCATGGTCTCTGTGGGAAATCATTGTCCGGGACAGATTAACAAAATTACAGTGACACTGTTCATGAGCGGAGGTCCCAAAATGCCTGTGTTGACAATCTGCTGTAAAAAATCCCCAAACTAATTACATGACGGGTGTGCATTGCACAGTTTCTATGCACGCTCATGACCACCAGTTTTTTAAAATATTTGAACTGCAGATTTTCAACATTGCCATTTTTCACACCTACCCATGAACAGTACAGATGTAATTTTTCACATCCTGTTTGAAATGTGTTTTCGCACCTGTGGTGCCAAATGGCATAGTCACTGTGCAAAATCAGCTTTTGGCTAACAAACTGATATTACCACTGTTCATGAGGTGGGGGTCACAAATAAACCATGTTGAAAATTTGGAGTGAAAATACCAATGAACGCCTGAGGCATTAGGGTTTCCGACCATAACGCCCCACCCTGTATAGACTGACAGGCATCAGGGGCATGACTTGGGATTGTCACCTGTAATGCTCATACCATTCCACCCCCACCCACTCCCAGCAGCCAGTGAGAGGCATCGAGGTGTGCCTTGGACTCTCTGGCCCCAAAGTTCACCCCATTCTCCTATACAGCACCCATCTCACCATATTTCCTGATGGAATGGGGTGAACATAAGGGCCAAAGACCCCAAAGCACACTGTGACACTTGTCGGTGTCTGCAGGGTAGGGTGTGGTGAAATGGTGTGTCCGTTATGCCTGACAACCCAAAGGCACACCCCAATGCCTGTCAGTATCTGCAGGGGGGGTGGTGGTGGGGTTGGCTTCAGTTCAATACTTCACTGCCATTCCTATTATGCAGCTCTGTAACTCCTACACTACCAATGCCAATGCCAGCAAGCAAACATTTGGCATTGATAAATGCTTGTTTTGTTAAGCACAATGGACTTGTCTGATCTGTTCAAATGCCCTGTCTGCAGACAGGGAAAGGGGATATGATTTTGATTTTAGGTATCTTTCTGCTGACTGAAAAAATGAATGTAGTGTCAATGGTTTGTAGCTCGTGTTGTTTTGTTTTTTTTTATATCTGCTTAGTATGGTATCTAATTCTGATGGTGCCATTTCTATGAAGTACCTGTGTTCATTATAGGTTTCCAATATAAATTTCTTTATCCTTGCCATGTCTGATATGGCATTTTTTGTTGTGTTAATGTTTTTACTGGAAATAATGAATCGTTCTATGTCAGTTTCTAGTGTAGTGTCTATTGGGGTGATGTTTGGTTATGTGGTTACCTTAAGAGTCTGGCCCATAGGTAAGTAGCTGGATGCTTGGTAGTGTGCATCATCCATTAATTTCAGGTAGTTTTGAAATGCTTTCATTAAGTTTTGAATTTTTACATCAGACTTGACCATTTTTGCTGCCATTGTACTATAGTATAAGAAAAAAAATGTTTTTCACTTTGTTGACCCTCTGTGTCTCGAAAACCATACAAGATGCTGTCATGACACTTTCCACATCTTCAGACTCTGGCAGCCTGCCCACTAATGCCAAATTTTGTGCAATTTGTTAAGCAAAGGCAAAGTTATTTAGGTACAAATACTTCAACCAGTTTTTTTAATTTACCGATCAAAGTTTATTGAGCAAAGTTTATCAGTTGAAGTTTATCGATCGAAGTTTATTGGTCAAAGTTTATTGGTCGAACTTTGATGTTGTTCCAAAAACATTACAACTCAAAAACTGTACAATATTTGTTTACCAAACCATTCAAAGGCACACCTTAGGCACAGACCCCATCATCCCTGAAAATCTCATGGACATTTTCTAAACTGTCTAGGCCATAGGTGAGATCAAAATTCCCAATGTTAAGTATCAGAAAAAAAGTGTTGTTTGTTTGTTTTTTTCTTTTTTGACCCTCCATGTCTTGAAAACTGTACAGGATTCTGTCACAAAACTTTCCACATCTTCAGACTGTGGGAGCCTGACCACACATGCCAAATGTTGTGTTAATTTGTTAAATGAAGGCAAAGTTATTGAAGTGCAAAAACCTTGACCTTTTTTAAATTTACCAATCGAAGTTTGTTGATCGAAGTTTATCGGTCGAAGTTTATTGTTTGAGCTTTGATGTTATCCCAAAACATTTTGTAAGTCAAAAACTGTACAATATTTTTTCAACAAAACATGGAAAGGCACATCCTTGGCACAGACCCCATCATCCCTGGATTTTATATTGAAAAATTCCAGATTGTCTAGGCTGTAGATGAGAGCAAAAATACCAATGTTAAGTATAGAAAAAAAAGTTGTTTTTTTTCACTTTAAGACCCTCTGTGTTTCGAAAACCATACAAGATGCCATCATGAAACATTCCACATCTTCAGACTCTGGCAGCCTCACCACATGTGCCAAAAGTTGTGCTCATTCATTAAACAAAGGCAAAATTATTGAGGTGCAGAAACTTCGAGTGTTTTTTTAAAATTTACAGATCGAAATTTGTTGATCGAAGTTTATCGGTCGAAGTTTATTGTTTGAACTTTGATGTTATCCCAAAAAATTTTATAAGTCAAAAACTGTACAATATTTTTCACCAAATCATCCAAAGGCACATCTTTAGCACAGACCCCATCATCCCTGAAAATTACATGAAAAAATTCCAGATTGTCTAGGCTGTAGGTAAGAGCAAAAATCCCAATGTTACGCATAGGGAAAAAATGGGTGCCCAGCTTAGTGAGAGGAGCTGTTTACTCATGTTCTCTATTTGAGACAGTGGGACTTTCTTGACTTCTGTTGCCACAGCTAGAATGTGTGCTGTATGCTGCAGTGATCTGCCATTTCCCTGGTGGCTAGTAGTGTGCCCCCATTCCCATCCCTTTATGTATGTAATGTTGCCCTGTTGTCTAGTGGCACCTCCCATCTTCCGATTGCTATCCCCATATTTATTTACTGTTTCCCTGGTATCTAGTGGCACACCCCACCATCCAATTGCAATCCCCACAATATATTTGTCTTTCCCTGGTGTCTAGTGGCACCCCCACCCTCTGACTGCTGTACCTATAATGTATTTGTGTTTCCTTGGTGTCTAGTGGCACCCCATCCTCTGATCACTGTCCACATAATGTTTTTCTTTCCCTGGTGTCTAGTGGCACCCTCCAATCACCATCACTGTAATATGCTTTTTCTTTTGCTTGTGTCTAGTGTCAGCCACCACCCTCAGATCACCATCCATGTAATGTTTTTGTCTTTCTGGGGAGTCTAGTCACACTCCTTCCCTCTGATCGCTGTCCCCTCAATGTTTTTGTATTTCCCTGGTGTCAACTGGCACCCTTCACCTTTCAATCACTGTCCTGGTCCAAAAGAAAGAAAACAATCACTCAATATTGTTTTAACCTTGCAAAAAAGAAAATGGTCCCTCTCCAATCTGGCCCCCCCCACCCCCACATCCCACTCAGCACCCACCACCATACACCCCCAGTACCCCACACACATCCTCACTCATCTGAACAGGTCATACAGTGAAGATCCACTCTCTGATTGAAGTCACATTTTGCTACTGGAACTACCAAGTAGAATATGAGAAACTAAGGTAAGTGTGTTTCAGTGTATTTTAATGGGGTTTTGAACTTTGATGCATAACTGTCATTTTTGCATATTTTGACCCCAGATTTTCAACATGACCTTTTTGGGACCCCACCTTATGACCAATGGTGGTAGAAGTACACAAAACAAGCCTGAAATGCAATTTTGCAATCGCTTGGTGGAATCACCTTTTAGGCAGGATTAGAACATTTTCCCTGCCCTTGTTCATGAGATGGGGGTCATAAGAAGGCTAATTTAGAAATGTGAGGTCAAAATATATAAACTTGGCAAAGTTATGTGCACATGTTGAAATTTTACTATGCTTGCTCGTAACTTTAGTAATTTCAAACATTTTGACCCCAAATTTTCAAAATAGCCATTTTTTTTTACATCACCTCATGTTTTTTTTTTTTGTAAAATATTTTGATTGAGAGAAATGAACAGTACAACAATCGAAAATATTTACATACATATTTTTCTTGATTTCAGGATCACAGTTATACAATGTATTGATCTATATTGGGTTTCAGTGGATCATAAGCAAGAAAATATAAAAGTCTACTAACAGCTATTCAGTTATAATATGGGTGACACAGGTGACATAGAATGAAATGTAACTAGAGTTATCAGGGGAAGGAGTAAGCAAACCCCAGAGACAAATTAGGGGATCCAAAATGCACACTACTTAAACCTTCAGAATAGTGTAATCCAAAAATTGCAAAATGCTGTTAAATGGGTATTAGACCTTCCCCAATGGCCCTTTCCTGGGGGCTCCAAACTTTGTCAAAGACATTTATCATGCCATTAGCAGCGTGCTGTACCTTTTCTAAGGCGAGACATTGTTTTATGTAGCTGACCCATTGCTGGATCTATCGGTGACCAGCTGACATCCATGTCTGGGCCAACATTCTCCTTGCATTGATCAATGCAATTGCCCAGAGTGGGTGGCTAGCATATCTCTGCTCTCATGGCGGACCCACCCCCAACAATAATTCTAGAGGGGTATATAGTAATGATTGTGAGAGGGTTTTTTCCATCATCCTATGGATTTCTACCCAGAAGGGGGCAACCTTTGTACAAGTTAAGGCAAGGTGTAAGAAGTCTGCCTGATCAGTACAGCATGTGGGGCACTTGTGGGAGTTGTCAAGGTTCATAGTGTACAGTCTAGAGGGGGTAATGTAGATTCTATACATAAAGTTATAGTGTACCTGTCTGAGTCGGTTATTCCTAGAGCAAATATTAAAGTGTTTTATAGTCAATTTCCATACATTATGGTCCAGTTTAGTGTTAAGATCAGACTCCCATTTCTGTCTAATGGGCTATGCATGATCTACCTCAGCTCCCAATAAAGTGTGATAGTAAATAAATAATGTTTTCATCCCTGGTGGTGGGTTATAGAGACCCTCCTCAAATGGAAAAGGCACAGCCCACCCTGCCTCTGCCATCATGCTGTCTCCGGGTCTATGGCAAACCAATTGGTATGTAAAATAGTCCCCAGGGTCAATAGTGTATTTAGATATCAGCTCTGGAAATTCCATGAACTTCCCACGCTCATATAACTGCAGGGCATATCTCATGCCTTTGGCCTTCCATGCTCTAATTCTCTTATGTAGGTGTACTGTGTATGCGCCTCTCTCCTTCAAGACAGTTGTAAGTTCTGAATAAGGTGAGTGTGCTACATATTCGGGACCTCTCAGCTTACCATGTGCATTAAGCCAGGCATTTAGGGTAGCAGCAGTGCATGGGTTGCCAGGGGTGGGCCCATCCCTCAGCCCAAGCTCTCCCAATAAGCACATGTGCCTTAAAGAACCCCTAATCTGCTCCTCTTCCAAATTAACCCAGTCCAGTCTGGTATTGTTCCCTCCAACAGGCAGAAATGCCAATTGGGCCACCAGGAAGTAAAGCTGGAAGTTGTGCAACCCCATCCCACCCTTACTGGGTGGCATTTGCAATATCATCCTTCTGATCCTGGCCACTTTCCCTTGTCAAATAAAACAGTGGATCAGAGCGTTCACTTTTTTAAAGTGCACTGAGGGAACCCAGACAGGCAAAGATTGATAAAGGTACAGGCATCTGGGTAAGACCATCATCTTCACAGTGTTAACCCTACCAATGAGGGTCAGAGCTAAGTCATGCCATCTCTCACAGTCCTGGCCCAGTTTCTTTACCAGTGGTATATAGTTTTGGGTACACAGTGTACCAAGTTTAGTGGATATGTAAATGCCCAAGTGCTTTATTTTATCCACAATCACTAGTCCCCCTAAAACCAGCATTAACAGATGTCTGTTTAACTGCTCTACTGGGAGGAGTTCACTCTTAGTCCAGTTGACTTTATTTCCTGACAATGCCCGGTATTCCTGCAGTAAGCAGTGTACTTGGGGTATGTCTTAGACTGGATTCTGCACATAGAGAAGGTTATCATCTGGGTACAGGACCACCTTATGTTCTCTGCCCCCTCCCAAGAACCCCCATATTCCCACATGGTTTCTAATAACTGCAGCTAATGGTTCCCAGGCCAGTACATACAGGAGTGGCGAAAGGGAGCAACCTTGTCTGGTACCCCTCCCCAGTGCAAATGGAGCTGATAAAGAGCAATTCACCAAAATCTGGGCCAATGGGGAGGCATACAGAGTCCTGATCCAAGTAAGGATTTTAGGCACCAACCCCTGTCGTCTTAAGGCTTCAAACATCTACTCCCACTCAACTCTGTCGACTGCCTTCTCTGCATCCAATGCTAGAATGGCTGCCCCATGTTTAGTGGCTGACCTACCCCAAGAATATAGAACATTGAGAGTTCTTCTTATGTTATGCTTCCCTTGCCTACCACCCACAAAACCTGACTGATCTAAATGTATAAGACCAGGGAGTATAGGCTCCAGTAGGGATGCCAACACTTTGGCCAGTATTTTATAGTCAGCTGTAAGTAATGATATAGGGTGATAGAAGGTGCACTGGGCAGAGTCTTTACCCGGCTTAGGGAGGACAGTAATGGTGGCCACCCTCATTGAGAGTAGCAAAGATCCTTTACTCAGCCCTTCTTGTAATACGTCAAATAAAGGGTCCACCAACAGGTCCTTAAATAGTTTGAAGTAATCAATAGGTATCCCATCTAGGTTGGGGTCCTTTATCCCCTGCAAGCACTTTGTTGGTGCTAAGGAGCTCAGACCACTCCGATGGTCTGTCCACCTCCTTCAACTGCTCGGGGAAGAGAGTCACCAAGATGGCCCTATCAAAAAAAGCTTGCACTTGTTGTGTAGTAGGGGCCACCTCTGATGTATATAATTTTCAGTAAAATGAAATAAACTCCTCACCTATTTCACCCGTCAGTGTAGTGGTTTCTCCATTTACCTTTTGTAGTTGTGTAATTGCCCTGTCCTCTCCTCTTTTCTTGAGCTGCCAGGCTAGAATCTTCCCTCCTCTGTCCCCATCAAAGTAAGCACTGGTCCCTGTTAAAAGAATTGCTCTCTCAAGCTGAGCAGTATTTAACAAGTTAAATTTCCATTTTAATTTTTGCACTATTCTATATAATGCCTGTGTAGAGGTTCTCATATGGGCCTCTTCAAATGCATTGATCTTTTGTCGGAGTTGCTCCAGCTCTGCATGGGCTTGTTTTTTCTGGTGTGCAGAGTAAGATATCACCTGCCCCCTTACAAACGCCTTCATGGCATCCCACCTGGCCAAATGTGAGGTCTCCCCCCTTTTATTATGTTGCCAAAATTCCTCTAGCGACCTAGTCATAAATGTAATCAATTCCTTATCCTTCAACAATAGAGGGTCTAATCTCCAGAAGCCCTGCTGTGGACGTACTCTTCCATCTATCTCCAATGTAAGTTGGAGGTATGCATGATCAGATATTATAATTGGGGAGTACTGGGCTGGACCCATGCCCATCAGTAGGAAGGCACCCACCAACACCCTGTCAAGCCTAGCATATGTGCCATGTGCATGGGAATAGAAACTGTATTCTCTATTTATGGGATTTTGGTGTCGCCATGCGTCCACCAGAGAGTATGCTTGTTCAATTTCTCCCAAGGCCAATGCATTTTTAGAGACAGGCACTGGAGCAGAATTAGGCCTATCCAACGTGACATCAATAACACAGTTATAATCTCCCCCCAACACCCATGGACCCGGCATGCTAGACATGTCCATTGCCAGTCTCTGAAAGAGTCCCTGGTCCTCTATGTTAGGGGCATAGATTGATCCCACTGAGATTGGGTTTCTTCCCTCAAACGTCAGGTGAGCCAGGGTAATACCTGCCTCCTCCATCTTTTCTTTCCCTATGTACTTCTACCTTCAAGTTTTTAGGAATCTATATGGAGGTGCCTTTAGCTTTAGAGGAAAAACAGGCAGACAGCCATCGACCCCCCCCCTCCCATATATTGTTCTGTTTTTAGGGCCTCCTGTACCAACATGTGGGTTTCTTGCATAAGGATGATTTGGGCCTGAGTCCTTTTCATTTCATTCATTACTTTCTTTCTTTTCAGTATCGACTTTAGACCATTGACATTCCACGTCACTGCTTTAGTAAGGCTACCCATTAGCACATTTATAGATTGACATTGCTAATTCCTTGGAGCACTGTGATACCACAAAATCCAGTGTGTCACTTATCTTCAATACCTGTGGATCCTTTCTATCAATTATTTTTTGCTCCCAACTAATACAGAGCTCCCATCCCTTCCTCTCAATTTTAACATTGGGTTGTCTTTCGGATGAGATGTTAAACCGATGTCCCATCTGCCTGGATTGGTGGTAGTTCAGGTGGATGTTAAAGATCCCATGGCACTTATCGAAAAGAGTTGGGGAATTTCCCCAGTGTCATGGCCAAATTTCCCTCATTCACTAAAAAAATGCCACCAACAGCTTAATCTGGTTCAAGGTCAGTTGGCATTCATCTGTATCCCCTTCCCCTAGGTCGTCCCTGAAAATAGGCAGGATTTGTCTAGGACACTTACCCGGTCAACAAAAACTAAATAAATAAATAATAAATAACATTATCCTCCCTCTTTAACTTGATTGAATGTGCCAACAGGGCAATCAGAAAACGTTTTACCCCTTCCCCCTGCCCCCCCCTTAACTGGGCTTTCTACTGCCCTGTCAGATTTCCCTTTCTCTTGGATGGCTAATATTTGGGTTACCAGAGCATCAATTCTATGAATAACCTACCAGATCCAGCAGTTTGAACTCATTTAACTGGTAGCAGATGCTCCCCGGTACAGCAGGCAGTGGTGAGAAAGGTTAAAGCCAAATACCCTTAGCTGCTGTTCCACTCTTTAGTTGGTACCACACAGGAGGCACAGGTCCAGTCACCATTCCTATGGGGGTGGAATTCCTAGCAACTTCCACCCTGTGAAAATAAACAGAACACCAAGTATACATTGTCCAACCAATATGTCCCCATGAAGTGCTGGCCAATGATTCCTAGCACTGTCATGCAGAGATTAACAATATAGCTTAACTGTAATATTCTCATGCATAGGTTCATAGAATTCCCTCTCTCAATCAGGGACATAGTAAGCATTTAGTAACCCCCCACCCCATTTACAGGACATTTATACATAAATGATTGACATCATCCCCTCCCACTTTATTAATCATTGTGCAAATGCAGATAAATCCTGTTATCCCCCATGCATCGTCACCCCTCCTGCTGGTGGTTTGATACCCTACACGGACTGGGCCCTTGTTACCTGACTGACCTTCTTACACCTGCTGCCTCGGTTTGTCCCCTCCGGTCCTCATCCAGGGGTCTCCTGACGATTCCCAGGACAAGATTAAAAACTGCCGACGATCAAGCGTTCAGTGTCGCCAGTCCTGTGTTGTGGAATTCGCTCCTGCTTTTGGTGAGGGAGGCCCCATCAGTGAAAGTTTTTAAGACCTGCCTGAAGTTTTATTTGTTTAATCAGGCCTTCTCAGACTATGTTTGTCACTAGTGTCATCAGTACTTTTTAAAATTAACAGGGTTTTATATAGAATGGGATTTGTATGAGGATATATTTTGTATTTTTGTATGTGTAAATTACGTTTTTGTGTTTTTTTGTATGGTGCCCAGAGCTTCTGGGATTGGACGCCAGAAAAATAGAAATTGCCTTTGCCTTTACCACCCCCCCAATGCAGAACCCCCTTCAGCTGACTTTTGAGGAGCTAATCCTCACATGCAGTCCATGCAGACTTCTCTCCCCCTTGTCTATGCAAATGGGGGCAGGCTTCCCAAGATCATGTAACTGCACTTCCCTGAGGGGGTAAGATTACCCTTGCCAAACTCTGCTTGCAATAGGCCACCCGCTGGTACCCATATCCCCAGATATGGTCTGGTGGGGTCGCTGCTATGTACAACAAGACTTTGTGTCTCCGGTGTAAGGCTTCCTCAAGTGTAGGATCAAAAACTCCAACACCAGTCCTCCTCCCAGGGTGTGCCAGCTCCCTCAACAAGTACTATCCTCGCAGGCCTGACCATACAATGAGATGCAGGGCAAGAACGCAACTCATTATAATTACGGCTAGCCCGTGAGGCCTAAGTCTCTGCAGTCCCCCATTCAGATTACCCCAAGCGGCGTGTGTAGGATTCATGAGAACAGAGAAGGAAAACAGATTGGGGAATGAAAATACACTTCCCAGTTCACCTGCTGGTATCCACATCCCCAGACATGGTCAGGTGCAGTCGCCTCTCTGCCCGGGGTCACTTCCATCTGCCCATCTCCTCCACAAAAACTATTACTGAGCCTGGTCTCCAACCCCCTCATCTGCTTGCCAGCGTGGGTTAGCATTAACTTTTAGGTACAAACTCTAATTGCTATTAAACCCTTCAGATGTAAGAATACAAGCATTGCTTAAGGGTTTCCTCGTATGCACTCCAACTCACTCCTCACTCCGGCTCGACGCAGTGCACTCCATACTTTCTGACACAGATTTAAATTCAGCTCCTCGTGGTAGCGGCTAGGCTGCAGGGCCTCATGATCTATTGGTCCCAGTGTCACTTCTCTCCGAAAGGCAAAGGTAAGAGCAATGGGAAGAAGTCGTAACCTTGCAAAGATGGATGAGGATAGGAGAGGGTGATAACAGCAGAGCTCAGTGCACAATTTACCATGTCCCTGAGAGTAAATATGAGAACAATAGACAGTACCTTAATAAATCAGTTATTTGAGGATCTTTCTCCCTCTTGTCTTGTCGCATCCGCTACCCACTTCTCAGCTTCCAAGTAATTATGGAATATTTTAGGTGTACCTCCCGGCCCGTCTATGCTCAGTTTGGCTGGATAAAAGAAGGAGAATGGCCAGCCAAGAGCATGTAGCTTAGTTTTCACTCCATTGAATTTCTGGTGCTTATTTTTATTTTATTTTATTTATTTAGTTTTTGTTGAACGGGTAAGTGCACTGGACAAATCCTGCCTATTTTCAGGCATGACCCAGGGAAGGGGGATACAGATGAATGCCAACTGACCTTGAACCAGATTAAGCTGTTGGTGGTATTTTTAGTGAATGAGGGAAATTTGGCCAGGACACCAGGGAAATTCCCCTACTCTGCTGCTGCATTGCTACCAGTAGGGGGACAGGCCATTGTCATGATGGCCACTCGGAGTGGGCTATCGAAGGAGGAGGACGTCTGCAGAGTGGGAGAGCTAGCCTCAGCTCCCACTATTAGCAACACGGAGGCTTCAGCTCATACTATGGCTGAGATTGACTCTGACATTGAATTTCACGATGCTGTAGTTCACTTGGAAGACTCGTTACAAACAGCTAAAAAACAAGAGAATTCTTCTTCAATGATATTTAAAAATGTAATGTCTGATTTGGAATCTACTAATTATGGAGCAGAATCTGTACCAGGTAAAGAAAACTCGAGTGTACAACAGCACAGTTGTATTCCGCTCCATGAGAGCAGCGCAGCTACCATTACTGAAGTTTCTGAAGAGTTAGCTCCCGAGGGGTGTCCCGAGGGGCGCGAACGAACAACTCAGCCGGCAGACTTGGCGAGGGGACTCGGGAATACTAAAGAGTGTGGCAACTTGAATAAAGAGGCTCAGGAGCAGGAGAATTTGCGGCAAGCAGGTACTGTGCCTTCTTTTAACGTTAAAACGGCCTTTAACGTAGTGCAGCAGTGTGCGGTTAAGCAGCCTGGCTCAGCGCCTCCCTTTCAAAGTAAACTCTGCATTGACAGTTGCTCTAGGAGTAATGACAATCTTACTAAAGACTTCACAAGTGCCGCAGGTCCTGTAGGGCGAAGTCCCATACAGCAAAGCCTCGTTTCTATACCCGGGATGACACAGGGATTTTCTGCTTCTTTACAGGCTGGCAGTAATATCGCGGAGCAAAGCGAGTGCCTACAGCCTGACCCTGCATCTGAAAAATCACAACACGAATGTACATTGAATGCAAGTCAAAATGCATCTTCTCAAAGATTACCTATAACCACTTTTACTCAGAATGAGTCTGCTCCCTAGAGCAAATTAACTGGGTTTGTGTTTAAAACCACCATTAATGAAGAGTCACCAGTCCAGTCTGGGGTGATATATCAATCCTCAGCTAGCTCTCAAAACGGGTTACGGAATTCTATTTTCCCTGTAAAACTGTTCCTCGACAGACAACTCCGGTTGTCACACAATCCGGGGGCTGGACCTCCTCGCATTCAGGAGGATAGACCTTGGGAATCCTGGTCTCCAAGTAAAGCCCTCCGGGAGGCAGGCTGGAAACAGGCTGAAACAGGTGTTTGGAAGCCTGACCCAGCATGGGATAAAGATTTAACTCTCTCTCAACACTCTCCAGAGTGGAAACCTGCTGTACAGCAGAAAGAGGTGATGAACAACCTGAATAAGGAAAAGGCTGCAGCCGAGGTTTTCCAGCTTCCCCTGACAACTTTGGTGCCGGAAGAACAAGTGCCCCTACCTTTGTTACCCCTCTCGAACCTAGTGAATCAATCACAAGAGCCTTTATCTACGGGACAAGACCCTTTGACATTAAAACCTCCCCCCCAGAAGCCACTGATGTCAGAACTGTTTTCTAATTCAAAGAGTGAAGCAGTGCCTCGACGAAATGCTGTTCGGCTGCGTTATAAAGGAGGGTTGGAGGTTAGACCAGACAGACACTATGTTGGGAAAACGCTGCTGAAAGACTCATTGCATTTCACTCCTCACAATGTTTATGCCTTTATTAATATCTCTGGGGAGGATAATTTCGATATAAGTTTTCGAACACAACATGCTTCAGACTTATTTTGGGATCGGTATGGTCAGGTCAAGTTCTCTCCCACGTGGACCCCTTTTCTGGTTATTCCTTTATCAAAACCTTTGATTAAATTTGTTACAGTCATGTTTAGGAATGAAGGGGTCCATGTGGAAGACATTTCCTTCTGGCTGTCTCAAAAATGTGAGGTTATGCGTGACCCTGAACCCATTTTGGATTCGGAACAATTTTGGACGGGGGGCTGGAAGTACAAAATTAAACTGAGGCAATCTGAGGCAGGGATAGAGCATATTCCTAACTCTTTTCTGCTCAGTAGGGATAGAGGTGTGTGTTTCTATAGCAGACAACCTCGAGCATGTTACAAATGTGGTGCTAGGACACATCTCTCCAGTGTTTGTGACCAACCACGCTATGACAATTGTGGGGAAGTGGGGCATTTAACCATGTACTGTAATAACCAGTCTCGATGTGATCTGTGTGAAGAAAAAGGCCATGTGTTTAGGGTATGCCCTTGGGTGGCCAAAAACAAATCTTCCTGTTCTAACTCAGATCTACTCATTCAGAAAGCTCAGGAAGCCGCAGATCTCCCCTCCCCCCACCCCCCTCCTATTTCTTCTGAAATTCGCCCTATATATCCTCCCTTCACAAAACAAAAAGAAGAAGAAGTGGAATTTACTGGCAAGGTCCTTTCCAACAGCAATCTCTTCAAGGTTTCTGATAAAGTAGAGCTAGTAACTGTTCCAGGCTTGGTGGCAACCCCAAAGGCTAGCATGGGCCCTCCTGATCCTTTGAAATTTCCCCCTGTGTGCTATTCAGAAGAGGTCATGGAGGTGGGAGGTAACGGCTCTAAAGTGCTAGGCCCAGGGTCAGTTTTGCCCAAACGAAGATCCTCTAGAAACTTGCATCCCAAAACTCCCCCTCCGGTGGCTCTGATTGAAACAAGTAATTCTTACGCTGCCTTATTCACCCCATGGGGGGACACAGAGATGGATTTAGGAGACTCAGATTCTCAAAAATTCTCCCTTTCCACCAGGTTGCAGCCAGTGGATAACTATAAAGAGAAGAAAAAGAAAAAGAGAAAAAAATAGAGGGTTTTAATTTTTTTTTTCAGTATAAACAGGCATGAGGTTGGTTTGGGGCTCCTTAAATACCCATAGTTTGTTAAATGCGACTAAAAGGCAAACCCTTTTTCATTATATACATGAACAACATGTTTCTGTATGTTTTTTACAGGAAACATGGATGCGTTCCATAGATCAGCTTTCATCTTTTAAACAGGATTGGGTTTGGGGCCCTTCCTTTTGGTCATTTGGTGTGGATACGGCAGATGGCATAGGCATTGTGTTTACCTCATATTACTTTTAGCTGCATAATTTAATTGACCTTATCCCTGGAAGGGTATTGATAGTAGATGGGAAATGGCATGACTTATGTTATCATTTTATCAACATTTATAACCCTCAAACAAAAGCGGGTAGAGTAATTTGCCTAAAACTATTCAACCCTTTTGGTGACTACTGTTAGGTGTTGTGGGAGGATTTTAACTGTACAATCCGGGACTCTTACAAAATAAGAAAATATATTGTGATTCTAACGATTAGATAAAATTATCAAAGTTGCTGGTCTACTGAATTGTAATACTTTCCTGCCTCCAGGTCCCAGATTTTCCTTTAAGAAGGTAAAATCTTTTACCTTGATTGATTACATGTTAGTCTCACCGTCTATGCAAGTGGCATCTTTTAAAATGTTTCCTTGTGAATTCTCAGACCATTCATTTTCGCTATGTAATTTCCAGCTGGCAGGCTTTCAAGAATGTAGACAAGTTAGGTGGAAGCTAAATAATTCCACATTAGAATTACCTTATATACAAACTGGGGTCAAATATCTCTTAAAAGCTAGGTTATCAGTGGCCTTTCTGTATTCAGATTTGGGGGATTGGTGGATAGAGACGAAGGCAGATTTAAGGAATTGGTTTAAGACACAAGGGGTTCGAACAAAAGATTATAATTTTTTGCATTATTTGGGCCTTAGGTAACAACTGCAGAGACTCACAACTATAGCTTATACCTCTCGGTTAGATTATTCTGATCAAATTACTAAAGTAAAAGAGAAAATGAGAGTTTTTCAATACAATAGAGGCAAAACCATGCAAGCCGTCCTTACTAATGGTATAAAAAAAATCACCTATTGGTGACCCATTTGAGATGTGTAAGCATCTGAGGGATTCCTCAAATATGAACGCTCTAAAGAAATCGGACAACACATTGGCTACCTCTGTAGTACAGCTTAGAGATGTAATAGTGGAGCATTTTCGGTCTCTTGAACCCTCTGTTTCAATTCCTAATGCGTCAATGCTTTCCTATCTGAGTATGATTGGTGTTCCTTTCAAATTAATAGAAGCTTCGGAATTGTGGGATCCAATTTCTCAAGAGGAAATTCTAAGTATAATTGGAAAACTGAAATTAAGCATTTCCCCCGGAAAGGATGGTCTTTCTAATAATTTGTACAACGTTTTTGTGAGCGAGTTGAGCCAATGTTTGTATATTTTATTTCAGTATTTTATGACGAATGTTGCAATTTTTCCCTCCTTTTCTGAAGGTTTGTTAATTTACATATTCAAAACTGGGGATAGACAAAACATTGCTAATTGGCGGCCAATCACCCTTTTAAATTCAGATTATAACATTTTTACTAGCATTCTGAATAATCGTTTGAAAAACTACACTAGATGGGTCATTTCACCTTACCAATTTAGTGGCATACCCGAGAGACGGGTTCAATCAGCTCTTATGATGACACGAGATGTCATTGAACAGTTCACCGACACGGGTATGACGAATTGTCTGGTAGCAGTGGATTTACACAGAGCTTTTGACAGAGTTTATTTGCCTTTTATGTTTTTAACTCTAGAGCATCACGGGGTTCCTTTACAAATGGTTAAGATGATTGAGAGATTATATGAAAGCTATGTGGTGTTTCCATTTTTGAAAGGCTGCAAGGCAGAAGGTTTTCAGTTGCATACAGGAGTACACCAGGGTTGTCCTCTCAGCCCTCTTCTTTATAATTTTGCAGTAGACCCACTATTACAGAACTTAATTTCCACTCAGTTATGGAAGGGAATTTCGAATAATTTATCCAAGGATTCCCATCTCCTGGTACAAGCATATGCAGCTGATTTAGTATTGTATTTTGCGGATAAGGCCTCTGTATGCAGTTTTGTAAACGCTTTTGATATCTTCTCTAAAGTCTCGAATGCAAAACTGAATTTACATAAGACAAAGGGGTTATTCATTGGAGTGATAGGTTCTGAGGAGGTGTGGCAGGAGGGCATCCATTTTTCTAGAAACCCACTTAAAATTTTGGAGATCCAGTTTGGTCCCCAAAACATGCCAGTAGAAAACTGGGATTCGGCTCTTCAAATGATAGAGAAAAAGGTGAATAGGTGGAAACAGTGGAAGTTGTCAAAATTGAAATGTATACAGGTGATCAAACAGTTTCTCATTCCTTGTGTGCAGTATGTGGCTATGATTTTCCCACTCCCGGTTCATCTGGAAACTAGAACGTACAGCCTATTTTTTCAAATGCTTTGGGGTAACCATTTAAATCTGGTTAAGAGGGGTTATATGTATTTGCAGAAAAATTTGGGAGGTCTGGGAATGGTGGACCCACTAGTATTTGCACACTTTTTATTCATTATGTGTTCAGTTAAAAGTGAATTAGTAGCTGAATCAAGGGTAGAGGATTCATGGAATTTAAGGTCAATAGGCAAATATTTTAAGAATTGGCACATTTTTGCCCCAAAATTAAATCCTCACATTCATCTCCCGCAGTATTTTAGGTCTGCTGCACAAAAATTACTTAGATGGAAAATTCAGAAACAAACAATACTGAGTAATGACACAAAGGGATTTTACCAATATTTGATGGTACAGTTACTCCCCCCTGAGCCTAGTTTTAAGAATTGCCCGTCTGCTCTAAATTCTAAAGTATTGGCTCAGTTTAACAATCTCAGGTTGCCTCAAATGCAATGGGAAACTCAGTGGTTAATTTGTTATGGTCGCCTGAATGTACGGGGCAACGCTAAGTATAAGGCTTTAGAAGAAAGGAAGTGTCCATACTTGGATTGTATAAATGTGGAAGAGTCAATGGAACATTTTTTTCTTAGGTGTTCTTATGCTAAGGGTTTATGGGCATATTTGGCAAATTTATGGGGTTTCAAGTGTCTTAATTGTTTGTCATATGAAATTTGATTTTAGGATGTTATCCGTAAGCTTGTCTCATTTACATGAAGGGACGCTATCTTTATTTCTGGTTGTTTAAGATATTATTTATGGCAAGCTAGGTGACAATGGGTCATCTATCAAAGGAAAATGTCCTACAACTGTGTCAGTATTTTGATTGTTAAGGAACTTTCAAGAATTTATTCTCAGGGTGCACAAAGGGTAGTCCCTGCTACACTATTAAAATGGTGGAAAGGTTTTCTTCATTTTATTAAGTTTTAATAAGGTAACATTACTTTTGGAATAGTTATTCCTTTTTACTTGTTTTCTTTCATTTATTTTTTATCTACTTTCATTTTTTTTTTATTATTATTTATCACTTTTGCATCAGGGTTTTTGTTCATTATATGTATTTACCTGCACTGCTTATTTATCGTATTGTTTAAACCGATAATGTTTTCATTGTGTTTTTTACTATGTTTATTATTACAACAAAAACTCCCCTACTCTTTTCGATAAGTGCCATGGTATCTTTAACATCCACCTAAACTACCACCAATCCAGGCAGATGGGACCTTGGTTTAACATCTCATTCGAAAGACAGCACCTCAGAAATGCAGCACCCCTCTCATGCGGCACTACAGTGTCAGTACTGGGATATTAACCCAAGTGCCAGATGTAGGAACTGAACCCACAGCCCTCCGATCTCCTGGCCTCAGAGGCGAGTGTGCTACCTACTGAGCCACTGACACTGTTAGCAGCTTGCAGCTGTAATCTTGATAAATCCCCACTCTGGAGGTACCACATGTGATGAAGCCCTGCTTATTTGCTGCTGCCAAGACTGCCTCCTTGTCAGTAAACTGCAGGCATTTAATTAGGAAGTGCCACAGTCACTCTTTAGGTTTAGGCGGGGGGCCAACTCTGTGCACCCGCTCAATCTCTAACTTTGCGGCCTCCGGGGGAGCTTGAGATTTTGCACCAGCCACTGCTGCAATCCAGTCACAGGGTACTTCCCCTCTGTACCCTTGGGGAGTCCCACTATTCTCAGGTTGGATCTTCAGGAGTGGTTTTCCTGCTCGTCTACTGTCTCCCTCAGCTCCGCAATGATGTCAGTATAGTTGGAGCACTCCCGCGACATGGTGTGAAGTGAGTCTTCCAGGTCACTTACTCGCTGTTGGAGCTCACCTATGTGGGTAGCATGTGTGGCGGTGGTTTCTGTCAGCCCCATCACCACCAACTGAAAATGGCCCATCTGGGCCATCATAGTCACAAATCCTGCCCGCATTTCTTGTTGCATATTGTTGAGGGTGGAGGGGATGCCCATCAGCGAGCACTCTAGGGCAGACATTCTTGACTCACTCGGTGCAGCGCTGTTGGCGCGTGGAAGAATCTGGGCCCACCTCCAGTTTATGTCACGGGTCTGCCATCCCAAATTGCAGTTTTGATTGTTTATTTTTAGATTTCCTTACTGCCATCTACTATCGCTATTGCTCCCTTATCAATAGCCATTGTACTTACTGCTGGTTATCTGGAAAAAGACACTTATCAAGTGGATGCTTAGGGAGCAGTGCTAAATCGTGACTGCCATCTTGCTAGCACTAGCCACGCCCCCAGAATGATGTTTTGATGATGTGGAATCGCATTTTTTTTTTTAGTCTTTGGTAACCGGTTAAGGCCCACTAGGCACAAGTGCCTATTTTCAGAGGCGACCTGGAAGCACTGGGCAGTTAAGTGACTTGCTCAGAGTCACACAATGTTCAAGTGGAGGTTGTGAGAATCAGACTCAGGTCTGGTCTGCTGGATGTACCAAGCTCGTTCACACCTCGTTCCTCTAACCTCTAGGCTACACTGCCACACCACTTCATAAACGTAACATGCCATTTTTTAAATCCTGGATGAGACATGTTTTCACACTTCTGGTGCAAAATGACATTTCAGACAATATACCATAAATGCTACATGTTGTGTTTTAATGGGGGATTTTAATTTTTTTTAATTCCTGGTTCATGTGGTAGGGTAGTATGAAGGCTATGCTGACAATTTGGTGTACAAATATGATGAAATGTTACCCTAATTGTATAACCGTCATTATTCCAGTTCGCTCCCGAAAAAGGGACCTTGGTCCCAAAGGATTCACCCGGTTACCAAAATGAAATAAATAAATAAATAAATACATAAACAAATAAATAAATGTGGTAAAATGCCCAGGTTATGCATGAACATTGCAGTATTTCAATGTTCACTCATAACTTCAATAATTTTAATTATTTTGACTCCAAACTAACAACATAGCCATTTTTCCACACCACTTCATAAACGTAACATGCCATTTTTTAAATCCTGGATGAGACGTGTTTTCACACTTTTGGTGCAAAATGACATTTCAGACGATATACTATAAATGCTACATGACGTGTTTATAAGACAAATCATAAAATAATTATCTTGAAAATCTGTGGTCAAAATTGGGAAAAAAAAAACAATATGCAATTGTTAAACTTTGTGTGTAGGCCACTTTTTACCCCAATGGGTATGCTTTGTGATCCCATATTGGTGAGTTCAGTGACCCAGCTGGATGGCGTGATCATAGGGAGATGTTGTTTTGCAACACCCTCCCAGCCAGAGAATGAAAGGAGCAAGGTTGTCTGCATGGACCTGGGTACCATGTAGTGAAGACAGTTGTCCTCTTGTCATAGGGCCCTGCATCTCTCCCCCCTTGGTGTGGCAGAGGGCTGTTTGTATTGTCTGACAGATGCACTCTTTGCCTGTGCATTTGTAGCTGTGGCCACATGGAACTGCAGGGACCACAGGGCCCTGCATTTCCACAGCCCACCAAACAACCCCATGAATTCTTCACATCTGGCATTGCACTGAACCGCAAGGTCTACAATTTGCAGGCCCTGCACTTCCGTAGGTAGATGGAGTCTTCTCTTCATGCCGGGCATCTGCATCTGTTCACACAGGTCCTGAAGGGACCTGTGAGAATGAGGATACAATTCCACTATTTCAAAAAGAAAAGGAAATTCTTTGTAAAACAAACTTTGTTAATGCACCACTTAGGGTAGCTTAACACCACAAAAGTAGGGAAATTTAGTATTAGGATTTCAAACCCTAACACTCCACCCCAATCCCCAAAAGCAGTAAAAGGAAAAAAACATTGGGGTTTTGGGTCTCTGGGGTCTTGACAAATCAGTGGTGGTGTCTTTCTTGAGTGCTTTCAACCCTAATGCTCACCCCTACCCTCCAAGCCCATAGTCTTCAATCCGAAGCACAAGGTACAGTTCCAAGCCACTGTCTCATAATGATACACTCTTCAAAGGTGGAGCAGTATGTCTCACCACAGGCTGACAACACAGTTTGTTGTGCCTTTCTTCACGCAGGGCCCTGCATGAAGAAAGGAGATCATGTGTGACATTGTTTGCTCATGGAATGGGCTGGGCAAAAGGGTTGACAACCCCCAAGGAAGCCCCACCACTAATTTGCCAAGACTCTGGAGACCAAAAACCCTAACGTTTTTTCCTTTTGCTGCGTGGGGAGTAAAGGTTGGACGCTAGGACTGGAAACCCTAACACCACATTTCCCTACTTTTTTGATATCAGGCTACCATAACTGGTGCATTAATGAAGTTTTTTTTTTTTTAAAGCACATACATAACTGAGGTGACTCCACAGCTCTTTTCAGAATTTATTGCATGATCACCAATTTTATTTCCTTTATAATATATTTACATTGTGTATCAACTATAGGCTGAAGCTGTATGATCTCGACAATCAGGTTGACAGACATGTGCAGTGCAAGGCAGAATCCTACTGTGACTGCAGTGCTGCATGGGGAAGGGGGAGGCTGCTATCCTGTTGGAGGAGCAGTCCTTTGGATGAAATGTTTAAAGGCAGTGTGCTCAGTGGTAAGAACACTGATCTGTGAAATAGTAGCTCAGAGGTTTGAATCCCACCACAGCCATTAACTCACTGCATGACCATAAGCTAGTCACTTGATCTTCCTCTGCTCCAGTACACCAAACTGTAAAACTGGGTAGACTCAGCACCCTACTGAAAACAAGATCTAACTTCTCTTTTGAGCTCTATTAGGCAACTAAACAGGGAAATAAATACAAAATATAACCTTTAGGTCAATTCTGCCAAACACCAGTGGTTGAGTGAAATTAATACTGTCCTTGAATGAGTCTTGAAAGAACCTTAAAAAGACTTAATACTCCTCTTGTATGAGTCTTGAAAGAAACTTAAAAAGATTTATTCTGTCTCAAAAGTAGGAAATAGTTGCTTTGTTTCTTTTTTCTTTCTTTTTTTTTTTTTTATCAAATGGAGCTAGATTAACTTTTCTCCCAGTTCACTACGTAGTAAGAGTGGGACAATGGAGCAGCATCATTTCAGCCCCCAAGTGGTGTACAGTGCTTTGCGGCTTGCAGACAAGCTGCTGTGAATGATATGCCTGTATGCTAATAGCAAAGGCACTTTAAAGCACTTTTGTGGGAAAGCAGGTTTATCTGCAAATCACTGGTTTTAGTGATTGCACAAGCCTCTGCCTCCTCCAGGTGATAGGGCTGGGGATACTGGCAAATGGGGACAGGCCAGGCAGCACAAGGGGATAAATAGCAGATAAATAAAAATTATGTCCACTAAGATTCAACACAGCAATTCACAGTATTATTTGATGCTCTATACACAGCAAACCAAACTGAAACCATTTTATTTCTTTGATTGAACTTGGAGCAGGAGTCTCCATAGTGATAATGCTGTGCTCCCCTTTTTTGGGTCGGTGTCCCACATTCAGATAGTGTGCCCGAGTGAGAGTCCTGTGAGTTCTACCCACAGCTGGAACACAAGAAACAGGCTGTGTCCAGGACTGTGTGGGTGTGTGAGATGTCGCAGAGCACATGAAGGCTGCTCCCTTGTCTACATCCTGTCACTGCACTACCAATATTGAAGTCCTTGGCATGTCAAACAACCTGACATGCTGCATACATAAAAGACACTACATAAATTCTATTCTGGTCTGCAGAGTCAATCTAGGATGTCATGTCTGCCCATGTTACTATACATAACTTATAATAACTGGTACAAAACATACAGCGCTCTTCCAAATCATAAACTGAATTCTTGTTAAAGAAAAAACAGACAGCATCAGTTGGCCTGTCTGCGTGTTACCCAGTGTGTCTTAGACATTCATCATGTATTAGTAATTATATACTGCTATCTGCAACTTCAGGTTTTGCCATTTCAGCCAGTCAAATGTCCTCATCAGTGGCTGTCATTTCAGGAATCAGTTTGTTTTAGCAGTCTTTTGTATTATCACAGGATTTGCTGGAAAACAACTTAAACTAGTACTTTTTTATGGTATTTCATTAGTATATGCCAAAAGGAATCTTCAGTATTATCTTAAATACAGGAAATTACATCATCATTTCTGGCCCCACCTTTACCAGGTTCATGCCAAGGTCAACTGAGTAGAAGCCTAAGTAGAAGAAAGATGACAATGCTCCCCCACTGCAGGGCAAGCTGACCCAAGGCATCAATCTATCTGATGGCAGTGTTTGAACAATGACAGTCATCTGTCGAAAAGCAGGAGGTGGCGCCTCATTAACACACCACTCACCTGCCCTGAGCTACAACCGCCATAATAATATCTATCATTCACCTCCAAGGTGTTGCTTCATTCTCTTTCTGGATGTAATATCAGACGGTCGATTCCCTTCATAGCTCACATAGCAAAGTTCCCTCACAGAGCACACAGCAAGGAGAGGGGAGCGAGGAGACGACAGAACAGTCAAACATTTCAGGCACGCCATTCTGGGGTAATGAAGCATGGCAACAAAATATACCTGTGCAACATTTGATAAAGATGAGCTGACATGCCAGTCCAAATAGGTTCTTTTGTGTGTCTGCACATGTCTATCTATCATCGCTTTCAGCGAGAACAGGCAGGTAGCAATAACAGCAGCAGCTGGCAGGAACCATAAGGAGAAGAGCAGCTTACAATTAAGCTCTGTTTACTCCCAGCCTTTATTCCAAGTTTTATCCTAATTTATTATTTTTTGTCTCTCTGCATAGAAGGAAGTGAAGAGCCAATATTCCTTTCAATGTTTTTTTTCTTGCTCATGATTTTTTTAAGGGAGCTGAATGCAGCAGTGGTCTAAATCCCTGATGTTTAGCTGAGGATATTTAGTTGAAATCCATTCCATGGAAATTCAGCCAACATCATTGTGCGATTAATGCAAAGTGAAATCAGGTTCCACAATGGTGCGGTACTGAATTAGTCAGTGAAAAAGGCACAACTATACATCATATACCAGTTTGCACAAAACATCCTTGTTCAGAATATGTTTAACCTTTTGACTTCAAGCAGTCAATAACTCCCTACGTGTACTAAAAGTGTAAAGGTTAAAAAAAATGTATTATACAGTACCTGGGTTCTTTTTGAACAGGGTGTTGGCTTTTAAAGGAGTGAAATATAGATAACAACAATACACCACCTGTAATGTAATAGTTTATAGAATAGAATGTACTTTGGTTTTATAAAGTGCATTTCAGATACACTGCAACCCAAAGTACTTTGAAATGCAATGAGTTAAATACTGGTAGTGCAGGGACCACATGTGGTACACATGCAGCAGCCATGATCCTGCTAAAGTAATACTACAAACACACACACACACACACATTGCATTAGAACCTAACCCTGATGCTATATTTGGTTATTTCTTGTGATCAATCTGCTGTCTGTATAGCATTTTATTTATAACATTTTCTAGTTTTCTTTTCTTTTTTTCTAGTGAATTTCATGCTCATCAAGGATGCCAGATTGATGATCCCAGAACACTAGGCAACTATTTATCCACATGACAGGTACAGTTCATTATGAGTGGCCACAGTGCAAGCTTCCCCACACCAGCCCGCCAATGTGCCTCAACCCTGTCATGCTGGGACCATCTCGAATGGGTGAGATGGTAGTTCCAAGTTCAAGCTTATTCAACCCTTGATCCCCAATACAAGTCTGTCACAAAGGGACCTAATAGTTCCAATTGTAATGTAGATTTTCTTCTGTGGACAGTAGTCCACTTGCAAATGGACAGAGACCACCACAACTCCTTTCACATAGGCCTCTACACATCCTCCATTAGGTTATTATAACAATCAGCCTCCACTGGCCTGGGCTGGATTTGAACCAGTGTACTAGAGGTAAAAACATGCTCTGTAATCTGCTTACAACCCACTACATCATCTAGTCCAAGTTCATTAATTTATGTTCCAAAATGTGCAGTTTTATCATGCCTGAGGAAAAAGTATCTTATTCCATAGCATGACTCATGTGAAGGTGGATTTTGGTTTTTGCAAGTTATTAAAATGATCAGCTATTGCAACAATTTGAAATGCACCCCCATAGCTTCTGTTTTGTACCATCAGCAGGGTGTACTGATTAATGGGTCACTGCCAGGGTGTTTACATTGCATGGCAATAAATAAGGATGGGGCTCTTTGAAAATGAGAAGGAGCTGAGGGTGAAAATTGCTTACATGGATTTCAACAGCCAACATCAAGAAGTGTTTATACCAAACAGCCCTTTGTTTATGCTGAGGCTGACTACCTGTATCCATGTGGTGTACTTAGATAAGTTCTTAGCTGGAACAAACATGGCAACTAATAAGCAACTTTTTAATATAGTGGGCTACTTTCTTTGTTCCTTGGCATTTGTTTCCCCCCAAAAAACAAAACAATAATGCCCAAATGTTCAGTTCCTGTACATATCAACACAGACCTAAATGTGATAAAGAAAAGCCAAAGCAAGGCAGCTGAGTGGAGCCCCATCCTGGCACTGCCCAGCTGTCCCATATCAGCTCAGCTGTGCTGTTCTTGGGTGGCCAGTTTGAAAGCATTTACTTTTCTCATTATCACTTCAAAAGAAAAAGACACTTTTATAGAACAGTCAGACGTCCAACCCCAACCCCACCCCATTACCCACACAGACACATGCACACACACTTCAAAAGCTGACAAAACTCTGTTTATAATATTTAATACGTTTCAGTTTTAATTGCTTGGGCAGCTTCAAGTCCTTGGCTTTTACAAGCCATTTCTGGAATACTGTTTGTCCCCACTGTCACTTGTCAAGGGTGGGCACTTGTTATAGCTGTGAAGCCTGCCCACAGTGTCACACAGGATGTAGAAAGCTGCCACCTAGATTCTCTCCTGCCAACTGTCTCCAACAATACAAGAGCAATTTGTGAGAGTTCAGCTCACAGATTTCAGTCGTGTTTTGGAAAGGAAGACTCAACCACCTCATCCCTAAGAATATTCCTAAGAATAACAAATGTTTTGTACTCGAACGTGGACAAGGGTCATCGGTAAGGTGTTATATGCATTAATCTAGCCAACACAGTAAACCGTGCTCTCCTCTTATCCAAACTCCAAAATGAAGGAGTACATAGCTCATCCATTAAAGGATTCTGTTCCTATTTAACTGGTCACTCAAAGATGTGACAGATAAAACAGATATCTTGCAGATAACTTCAGGTGTCCCCCAAGGCTCAGTCCTTGGCCTTCTATTCTTCACCATCTTTATAAATGTCCTGTCCACCATCTGTAGTAAATGTGAACTAGATATACACAGTACTCTGATGATATTATACTAAAGGCCAATAGGGCAAATACTGGTGGCCTTAAGACAAAGCTCCAAGGGGTTTTTCCCTCATGAAGCACTGCCTCAGTTGTAACAACCTGTCCTTAAATGACAAAGAGACATGCTATATGGTAATTGTTATAAAGGACAACCTAGACTGCTTAAACACAACACTTAGTATTAAAGAAATTGGCTGCCAGTTCAAAACTGTGCTCTGCTACAAGTACCTTGGTATCTGGATAGACTTGATGCTGGATTTCTCCACTCAGACTGATCAATTTCACTCCAAGCTCCACTTCAACTAGGGGCTGTCCTGCCTATCCTCCACAAATGAAAGTGATTCATATGCACATGATCTCTCTTTTCACTGTAAAGATGTACAGTAGTTTATGGAGCTGTTGCCTTTCCCAGCAAGCAAAGCTAGATGTGGTACACAATTCCTTCTATCGCTTCATACTAAGCAATCTTTATCGAGCTCACCATTGTGGTATGGTACACCAAGTGAAATGGTCCACATTTGAGGCTCATTTGTTTATTTATTTAAAATCTGGGTAACTGGGAGAGGCACACTGAGATGAAGCTTGTATCCAGTTGTGACATGACAGAAAGGGAAACGGGAACTGGAAGCAAGGGAACAGTCAGGTTATAATATAAATATGGGGTACAGTTATTAAAATAACAGTCAATGAAATAACAATAATAAATTGTCAAATATTGCTAGACATTAGTAGCCCAAAGTTATCATAGGATGTCAGCTGTAAAGGGAGAAACTAATGGAGGCAGGGAAAGATGGAAAGATCATAGGGGGGTGAAATGATGATTACCATTGGCATTAGGAGTCAGATGGGTTAGAGAACGTCGTCTGCAGAAACAGGCAAGTTAAGAATATGTGGAGAGAAAGAGTCTAACCCCGGTTGCTGGGAATGAGGAAGGAGAGGAGCAAAAGTGTGGGTGGGGATTGGGAAAGGGTACATTTTAGAGAGTACAGGGAAGGGGATAGGCGAAGGGCACCAGGAAGAGAGTTTCAGAGAGAAGAAAGTCAATAAGAGAAGGCTGCCTGCCTCGAATTGGAAGTAAGTACTGTTCTGTAATATGCATGTACAAACTGCTGCATGCACAGCACTCTATCCCATTTCTATCCCTGGTTCTACATACTTAGATTTGTAAACTCAAACAACTTCCTCATCACTAAATGACAGAAATTGGAGGAGCAGAAAACCTACTCTTCAGACGGTGCTGGATCTATTGGGTGTACCGAGTGAATGCATGGATCCAGGGGCTCTAGTACTTGCCTATAATAAGGCTGTGGTAGTGGCCCTGGATTCCATTGCACCTGTTTGTGTTCACCCCCTCACCCTCCGCCCAAGGTCTCCTTGGTTTGATGAGATCTTGAGGGAGCTGAAGAGAGTGGGGCAAAGGCTAGAGCAGAGCTGGTGGAAATTGGACCTGGAGTGTGACAGACTTAGATTGATGGACGATTATGTGGTCTATCAAACAGCAATCACCCGTAAGAAGGTAAAACTCCTGTCCAGGGAGATTGCTGTTGCACAGAACCAACCAGCTCAGCTCTTCCAGACTGTGGACAGAGTGTGCAATCCAATCTGTCTCCATCCGTGGGAGTGTTGTCACAAGAATGGTGTGACAAGTTTTCTCAGTTCTTTGCAGATAAGGTTTCCACAATCAGGTCCGGCATCTGTCTGGCTCACTCTAATGGAAGTTGTGCTGGTCGGCAGGAAATGTCGGGCCACCAGGTTACCTGGTCTGACTTTAGCCAACTCACAGTTACTGACATTGTGATGATCATCCAGACATTGCAACCAACCACTGTAGTTTTGATCCAGGCCCTACATGCCTCCTGGTAGGATGCATAGATGAGATCAGCCCAGTCCGAGCTGAGATAGTCTGGAGGTCACTGGAGAGGGGGATCTTCCTGGATCCCCTGAAGGAGGTGATTGTTCGTCCCCTCCTTAAAAAGTCCTCCCTTGACCCGGACTGCTTGGCGAACTACAGACCTGTCTCTAACCTACCCTTTGTGGGTAAGGTTATTGATAAGGTGGTTACGTCACAATTGGATGATCATTTGACCAGCCACGATGTCTACAATTCTGTCCAGACACGATTTAGGAAGAGACATAGTACCGAGATGGCCCTTATCTGGGTGCTAAATGGCCTCCTAATAGATAGATCGGAAGACCCATTCTATTTGGTCCTCCTTGATCTCTCTGCAGCATTTGACACTGTAGACCATGGTGTGCTATTGGATCACCTGTGGCTCATCTGTGGACTGTCTGGTATGGTCCTCAGATGGTTTTGATCTTTCCTCAAGGGTAGGACTCAGAAAGTGGTGTCTGGAATTTATTCCTCGGCCCCTCTCCCCCTATCCTGTGGGGTGCCGCAAGGCCCCATCTTGCCACCCATGTTGTTTGCAGTGTATATGCTGCCATTAGGAGAAATTATTAGGTGGTACAGTCTGAGTTTTCACTGCTATGCAGATGATACCCAGCTGTACATGTTCTTTGCACCTGGTCAGGATGTGTTCCTCTTGGTATTTAACAACTGTCTAGTCGAGATCCAGGACTGGGCGAGCTGGCTGCGGTTGAACGCGGCTAGACCTGAGGTGCTGGTCATGGACCCAGATCATCAGGAGGTGGGTTTTTCAGCAGGTCTACCCTCGGGACTATGTCTCGGGGGTGCTCAGCAGACTACCTCAGATCGGGTGCAGAACCTGGGTGTTATTAGTGATGATGGCTTGACCCTGAAATCACAGGTGCTGGCAGTCATCAAGACCTCTTTTTACCATCTGAAGAATATCGCCCAGGTAAAACACCTGGTTCTTCCCGAGAAGCTCCGAACATTGGTCCATGCCTTCATTACCTCTTGCCTTGACTACTGCAATGCCCTTTACCTAGGGCAACTGGGGGTTGACATCTGCCGCCTCCAGCTAGTGCAGAATGCGGCATCCAGGCTTTTGACTGGTACATCTAGAACTTGTCATGTAACGCCTGGGCTCTGCAGACTGTACTGGCTGCCAGTGCAGTGGAGGATCACCTTCAAGGTTGGTTTGCTGACCTGTAAAACCCTACACAATCAGGGACCTAGTTACTTGCAAGATCTCCTTCGCCCTTACTGTTCCCTGCACCCTCTCTGATCCAGTGAAGAGGGATTGCTAGAGATTCCCAGGGTCCATTTAAAGACATCTGGGGCCCAGTCTTTTGGTATTGTGGCCCCAACCCTGTGGAATTCTCTACCTCACCGGGTGCAAAATTGTCTGACCATCCAGGACTTTAAAACTGCACTAAAGACCTATTTATTTGATCTGACATATCCAGATTTTTAGGTATTATTATAACTGCTAGAGTTTTAAATTGTAGGATTTTATTGATTATTGTTGTGATTGTTTATTGCATTTTGTTTTATTGTGTACAAGAGTCTTGGTTACAAGAAAGGCACTTTTTTTATAAATAAAGTATGATTTGATTTGATTTGAGTCCCTCATACTCTATCTGGAATACCCTCCCAGCTAGATCTAAATCAGTAAATGTGAGCAGATTAAGGACGTCCACTGGTGTTTTAGTAATCCCATGTCAAATTCATCATTTTTTTGCTCAGTACATGCTGGACAACCCCAAGGGATGTTGGATCTTATAAAAGAGCTGTGGGAAGAACAGGTACATAGTTCACCTAACATGTTCCATTATGTACAATATTACAAATGAAAGAAAGATTGGGCACAGTTGGCAGATTTTCCAGAGAAATTTTAATAAAAGCCCAGCAAACTCAGGCAGAGCACTATGACCAAGGTTCATGACTTGAAGAGTTAGAAGTTCAGAAACAGAGTACTCCTTGTTATTTTTTTAATGTGAGGAAGTATTTTTTTCATGGAGAGGATTGTGAATACATGGAACAGCCTTCCTGAGGAGGTAGTGGACTCAAGAACAGTGGGGAATTCAAGAATGCTTGGGACAGACATAAGGCAATTCTAGTGGGCGGTAGGAGGAAGTAGGCTGTTGGTTAACTAGGATCTGCAGCCTATGCATTAGGTAGGGAAATGGGCAGACTAGGTGAGCCAAGCGGTCCTTATCTGCCATCAAATTCTTTGTTTCCATGTTTCAATGTTCTGTTACCAAGGTCTGAGAGAAAGCTCCTAGCTAAATGGCAGGTACCATATGAGATCCTAAGAAAGGTGGGGTTGGTTGATTACAAAGTCTTACAACCAGACAGAAAAAAAGGAAAAATGAATTGACCATGTTAATTTGTTGAAACCCTGGAAAGACAGAGAGATATTGCTCATTGACACAGATGATCCTAAAGGTGCCCCAAGCCCACTGATGAACAATGACATTGATGATAAAACCCTGGACTTAGGACCTAAAATTGTAAAGGAACCAAGTGCCATCCCAGTGGACAACCAGCTCAACTAGACCCAAAGCAAGATGCCCAGAGGCTGGTAGAGAATTCTGGGGATGTATTTTCCCCAAAGCCAGGATGCAGTCATGTGATCCAGCACCACATAGACACAGACCCAGGTGTCTGGATCCATCAACAACCATACAGACTACCACAAAGAATCTGAGAGACAGCACAGGGAATCCAGTCTATGTTGGAGTTAGGAGTCATTGAGAAGTCCCAGAGTGAATGGTCTAGCCCTATTGTGCTAGTCCCAAAACCAGACAGGACTACCTTGTTTTGTATAGACTTCTGGAAAGTTTATGCTGCATCCAACAATGATACATACCCTATGCTAGACACATTTTTGGACCAACTGGTGAAGGCTCTTTATATTAGTAGTAAAAATGAAAAAAAAAAAACAGCACCAGATGGCCGAATATTGCACAAAACAACAGTTTATTGTGCAAACATTGCTATGGTACAAATAACAAAAGTTCCCTTGGTGAGTACAAGAGGGGTGCACCCCACTAAAATTCAACTGGTTTTGCTAGTATAATGTCATCAGGAGGGTTGCCCCTCCGAGTATCCAAGGGTCTCATGGTCAATGCCATGAAAGGCACCCTAGGGCAGCAGGAGACAACATACTTGGGGGTATATGGTTGGAAATGGCCACATACTGTATGCCTGGTTATCGACAAAGTAAAGGTCATAGCTGACTACCCCATCCAAACTACTAAGAAGTAGGTTGTATAATTTCTTGGGCTTACAGGGTATTATTGACAGTTTATTCTGGAATTTTCAACCCTTGCTACCCCACAGACTGACCTGATGAAGAAAACTGCCTTCAAATAAAGTCTGTTGGTCACCTGAGTGTCAGAAGTAATTTCAGGTCATCAAAAATGTGTGTAAGGGGCCAGTCATACAAAAGTCCAGATTTCAACCATCCCTTCATTTTGTGCACAAATGCCTCTAAGGTGTGTCTGAGGGCAGTTTTATCACAAGACTTTAATGATGGCATTCACTCCAGTCTATATCTATTTTCCAAAGTTTTTTTCCAGGAACAGTGCTATGCCATGCTAGTAAAAGTGTGTCTGCCAGTAAAGTGTGCAGTGTTCACCTTACACAACTGTACCAGATTAAAACAGAGAAACCAGAATAGCAGAGTCAAAACTGCACTGTCAAAACAGTGAAAAGGAAAACAGCTACAGGGCTAGCATAGCACAGGTAAGGTTAGCACTATCCCTGCAGCTGATTCCCATCTGGAGAAATAGGATAAAGGGACTGTCAGGTGGTCTGCCACTGAGAATCTGCCAAGGCACAGAGGGTAGTGCCACAGGCAGCAGAGGGTGGCAGAACGTTGTTGGACCGGGGTTTGATTCCTGATCCTGAGACTTATGCTTGTTTTTGTTTTTTTTTCTCCCAGGACTTTTTTTGTGTGTTTCTCCCCCCTCCCGACTTATGTAGGTACTGTGTCCATCCCCCACCCCTGGTTATTCTGCGCTTTTCCCCTTCCCCTCCTCAGTCATTCTCCCCTTGAGGTTTCTCCACTTCCCTGAGTTGCCTCCCCCCCATAGGTGATTATATACAGTGTAGCCACTTCACTTCGTGTGACGCACTGGTAGCGCTCAGAGTTTTTGCTAAGTGCTATAATTTCTTTGCTATTTTGGTTGCATGTTTTTTGACTGCACTCTTATGGTTTTCTCTGTTGGGACCTAATACCCTACACTACTACCTGTTGGGATGGAAGTTCACCCTTATCACTGTCCATGCCCCTCTCAAGTGTTTACATGCTATGTGGGATACTAATGCCATGTCACCAGATGGTATTTGGCCCTGCAGCCTTTTCATTTGATGTGCGCCACTGGGCAAGTACTCTTCATGGTAATGCAGATTTTTTTCTCTCAGGAGGGAGTACTTTGCCCTCACCGAGCATGCCATAGGAACAACTCTGAGGGGCAGGGTATATGATGAGTGCATGTCCGTCATGCTCCTTTTACTCGTAAACTGCTTCACAACCCTGCAACACAGGCAACGCACATTTTGACTTGTGCTGTGGTGGGATTTTTACCAAGAGTTTGTACCAAATTCCTACTGCTTTCATGTTGACCCTTTAAGACCTCACTCCACTGCTTGTTCTGGGTGTTGGATCTACGTCAGGGAGAGGGGTGTTTACAAGCAACACCTGAGCCCAATAAAGGGAGAGAGGCAAAGGTTTCTTTTCTGTTAGATGCAAGTGGAGACAGAGAGAAACTGCACTGAATTGTTTGTTAAGCTGAATACAAACTGTTTGTTTTTGTTTTATTTTGTTACTGAAAGTAAAGCAGATTTAATGTAATTTAAATTAGTATTCAGAGTGTTCTTTTCAAGAGTGTTTCCCAGAAGCTGCCCAGTTTGCTACCCTTACACAAGGACACATCATTAGTCATGATGGTTGCTTCATTTTTTCCATAAGTGTAAAAATAAAGAGCAAATTATCAGTACTATGAAAACCTCTTGAACTTACAATTCCATAAATGGGGAAATATTTGTATCATTTATGCATAAACCCATTTAAATCCCATGTCACTTTTATAAAACTCTTTTTATAGATGTAGAACAAGGTTGTGAATACAACAAAAGAAAGAAATATAGGGGTTGCCATGCCTCTTTTACTTATAGCTGCTTTCAGAATATCAGTATTGGAGGTGGGCAGCTCAGTACAAAATATTTGAAGAATCCCAATAAAAACTAAAACTTGCTAGAAAGCTATTCAAGCAATTCAAAGGCATATGCAGAATGACACGGACTTTAATAGAAAAGAAAGAGAGTAAACAAAGACAGACAGACATGTACATAAAGAGCCCTGAATGATGACAATGGCTGCAATTGTAGGAGCTAATTTCCTCGCTGCCATCCCATATATATTCTTAGATAAACATGTCATACTAGAATAAATTATTATCCTAATACTGCATCCTTATATTTATACTTATGCCAGTAAACAGCTTTAAAAACTTTTTTGGGTGCATCAGAAAAATTGAAATCTGAAACATCAGGGAATGCCTTTAAACCTCTTGTTAAAAGGGGTCTGGTAGCACAGTGGTGGTGGTCCTGCTAACTATGCCAGCACTCCCAGTTTCAGGAATGGTCTCATGCCACACAGGTCCAGCCTGTAGAGGGAGGATCAGATGTCCCAGAGACAGCTCTCCTGCCTTGGTGTAGGGGGATGCTGCATCCTGCTGCTTGATGTCAACTGGCAAAGGTCAGGTGGTAGCGCAGCAAGTGTTCATTGCAGGTGAAGGGACTGCCACCAGATTCAATGCATACCAGTACCCTCAGGAGGAAATAGGAGGAAGAAATCCCTGGTCCATCCAGAGGCTGATGCAGCCACCCCCCTGACTGACATGGCAGGCCACCCACCAAATTACTGGTGCTAAGTATGTGATGGATTACCAATAAGTCCATGGGAAAGTCACATATGGGGCAGGGATGCCATCTGGAGGAGGGACAAGTGGGGAACTGAAAGCAAATAAACCAAGAATGGAAAAAAAATACTTAGTAAAAGTGCATCATGCTCATTCACATGACTGCAGATAAATGTGTGTGAGATTTCTTTGTAAATCATTCATGGAAAAATGATTCCTCTATTCCTAAGGGTCTTAGTGTTTTCCACATCAATATCAGAAGCCTTCTCCATAAACTTAATCTCCTCACTGTATGGGTCACTTGTCAATCTCCAGACCTCATCTGTATCACAAAATCCTGGCTATCTTTGAGGATTCCAGGCTTCAGCTTGGCCATTCCAGACTACTACATTTTCAGGCAGGACAGAGATAAAAGAGGTGGTGGGGTTGCTTTATATGCCCACCAGAATCTCTCCTGCACCATCACTGTCAGAGAGGAGTACCCTCCTCCCACACGTTTCTACCAGCTAAACTCTCCCTGCTCACTACCCATGTTGTCTAGGCCTCACACTGAGAATTTCCTCCTCTTGTCTGTGATGAACTGACACACTCTCCTTTCTCTCCTCACGCTCCTCTACTGGTGAGTTCATCATCCTGGGTGACTTCAACATTAATTAGCTTTCCCCAACCTCCAGGCCAACCACCTACAGGACTGAGTCCCTTAACCTTTCTAAGCTCATCACAGAACCTACGTGACTCAGTCCCCTCTCATCAAATCATTCCATCCTGCCCTGGGTTCTCGTCTCACACCCTCACATCGCTGTTGCAGCTGGTATATTGCTGGACACCTTCAGTGACCACTGCATGACATTTTGTGTCAGGAAAGTGTGACTCTCTCCCTCCTTCCCAAAATGCATCTAGTCCAGGTCCCCTTGGTCACTAGACAAAGAAGTGCTACTGAGTGACCTGGCTCCAACTGACTGGTCCCCCATGCTCACCATCCCAGACAGTGATATGGCCTCTCAGTTTTCCCCTCAGTATTTACTTCAGTCTGGGACAAGTACACCCCCATCAGGAAATGCAGGGTTAAATCCTCTCTTCATCCCTGGATAACCTTTGATCTCATCAACTTATGCAAGACATGTGACCAGGCCTTGGCCAGGTGTACATTAGCCCCTTCCCTGTTGGACCTCCTCTACTACAAGTTGCTTAGAAACACTTGCAATAAGGTTGTTCATACCACCAACTCCCTCCACTTCAAGTCCAACCTCCAGAATAATCTTAATTCCCTAGCCAAATTTTGGAAGGTGATTCACTCCCTTTTTGACTCCCAGCCCAATCCTTTCCCTCTGTCCTCATGGTTTATGGCTCACAGTGTCTCTGTTGCATCCCACCTTATGGTTTGACTCCCTCCTTCTTATCTCACCCCCAGGGTTTGAGTTCCCCCGTTACTCCCCAGGAGACCCTGTCCACTCTTTCCTCACTCAACCCTCCCAAATCTATCTTGGATGGCTTGGACCATAAATGTCTCCATCTATCAATTTCTGCTGTCGCCTCCCCTAAGTCACCTTCAAAATCTCTCCTTCACTCTTTGCACTGCCCCTCAGTCTTGGAAGATTGCCAAGGTTCTCGCCTCCACAAGGGAACCCTCCACTATTGGCAACTTCTGCCCTACCTCTCTTCTCTTGCTGAAGCTGCAGGAGAAACTAATCTACTCATGGCTTGCAGACTTCCTCTACTCCTTCAGTTTCCTCTTCTCCATCCAGTTTGGCTTTAGGAAGGATCATTCCACCATTCCCTCCCTACTAAGGGTCACTGACTCATCCTTTCAGCGATGAATCAGGGGAACATCACAGTGGCCATTTTCATCAATCTGGCTAAAACCTTTGATTTGGTGTCCCACTCACTCATCCTCAATAAGCTGAGCTCTGCTGACCTCTTAGCTCCTGCTGTCGACTGGCTCTGTTCCTACCTCTTGGACTGTCAGCAGTTGGTACATGTAGAAGGCGCCTTCTCTGCACCGCTTCCTGTCCAGACCAGGGTCCCACAGGGCTCCATTCTGGATCCAGTTCTCTTCCCCATCTTCCTGAATGACCTCCCTTCTACCTGTGATAACTTGCACATTCACATGTATGCAGATGACACAATTCTCTACACCTCCAATCCCTCATCTGCATCTCTGGAAGTCTCACTTCACCAAGACTATCACAATGTTCTGCACTGATTCCAGACCAACCAACTTCAGGTCAACACAAAAAAAAAACCAGTGTCTATGACCCTTGGTATCAGCCAGAACCTGGCATGACTCACCCTCCTCCCATCTGCTTCATGCTAGATGGCACACCACTTGAAGTAATCGCAGTTTTGAAGTACCTCAATATGTGGTTAGATAGCAGGTTGACTTCTTTGCCCACATTGATACCATCCATGCCAAACTATGCCCCAAACTTAGTGGCCTATACTGCAATAAGGATTGCCTTTCTCCCCAGGTATGCCAGCAGTTGGTCACCAAAATGGTTCGATAACCCGTGATAATGACGAATGCAGAGCTGTGGCTGGAAAAAGGGCGATGACTTTTCACCAAACGGAAAGACGATGACACTCACATTCGCCCCCTCAAGGTGCTACGACCTCAGAGTTAGTATATTTAGAAAGGGGGTTTTGGGGTGCAAAGCCACCAGCAATGGTGAGGTGCAGGTGGAGAAGTACCCCACAAAAACAGCAGTCACCGTCTTTCCAGTTCGGTGAAAGCCGTTGCTCTTTTTCCAGTTGCTGTTCTACATTCGCAATTGTGACATGGAACCAATGGTTCTCCTGGTTTTCAAGTATGCGAATGTCGTTTATGGCACTTTTTCCTCCACTTCACTTACCAGACTGAACATCTTCTGCAACGCCTTCTGCTGCTTTGCTACCAACGCACCCTCTCGTATTCACCACTACTCCCTTTGCTCCACCCTCTCCATCCTCTGTCTCTCTCTCTCTCTCTCCTCCCTTCTCATGTCACCAGTCCCACTGTGCTTCCTTCATTTCTAAATACTAGTTTGGGTCCCTTTCCTCATACCTATCCCATCTCTTATCTCCCATCTCATCCTCATCCAACTCCTTGCACTCAGGAGACCCACACACATTCTCCCTCCCCCCAAACTCTTCAGTCAGTAAATCTGCTTTCTCATACTGCCTTCTCTCCCTCTGGAACCAGCTACCCTCCTCCATCAGTCTCTCCCCCTCCCCTCCCTTCCCTCCCCTCCATTAGATACCAGATGAAACTCCTCTCCTCCTGCTCCTGCCAATCATCTTCCTGAACTCTTCCTTAACCCTGCCTGGCTTTTAACCACCTCTTACCTCTCTCTCTCTCCCCCCAACCTCATAGGTCTGGCAACCTCATTGAAGTTATCAACCTGTTTTGACTCCTACGTTCAGCACCAGCTCAGCTTTCCTTCACCCTGGCACTATGTACTTTGAGTTTGCCCAATCTGTATGATGATTTGTATGCTAATTAGTTTGTCCTCTACATGCAATGTTTTGCCATTTTGTTTGTACAGCACTCAACTTATGTTCTTTGTGTCACCCTCATTGAAATCACAGCACATGACTGACTGTATTTTGTCTGTAATTGTGCTTTTTCCCTCCCCTTCCCCTTTCCCTTGGGTCACCTGGAAACAAACCTTCACTCAGTATGCCTCTCCCGGTTATCAATTTTTTAAAATAAAATAATCTACATTCTAATCATCCGAACAAACAATAGAGTGAAAGGGTTACATTCAGGGCTCAGGAGTGCACTGCTACCTGCAGTTGAACATCAGAGAAGAAAAAAAGCAGATACTGACACATCTTGGGATTGGAAAAAGCACTCTTTGAACAAAGCTTGAGTTTAAATGCTTTATTCAGTTGCACGTAACAATAGTATAGGTCACACTTTCAACATCAGTAATTGTTACGTAAGTTACTATTGTGTAACCAAAACAATTTATTTCACTGATGACCCTACTAATTAAATTTGTGTCTCTGTTTCCCCTCCACTAGGTTACTCCTGGAAATGAAATATAGAAACATAGAATTTATCCGCATATAAGGACTACTTGGCCCGTAGTCTGTTAATGTGCCAGCAGAATATTGCCACTGGAATGTTGTCAGCAGAATAATGTTGCACACTTCTGGTGTGACTTTGGTTTCTTGGCATGGGGCAATGTTGCCAATCTCCACATCACCCTTCTTGCCACCAGGGTGTGACCCAGAGTTTGTTATATAAATAAATGGGGGGGGGGAGTTATCATGTGTGCTTATCTTGAAAACATTATTGTCTATTTACTGCATAAAGTACTATGTCATCGGACTCCTTCTACAAGTAAAAGAGGCTGACCACTTAATACAAAAAAACAGAAACAAGCCAGGTTAGAAATATATAAACCAGATCTACTTGGAAAACTAACTAACTTAGTCACTTCCTTCCTTCCTTCCTCCCTCGTCATGATTTGTATTTCCAAGGCTCAGCAGTAATTGTTACTATGCTCACAATCAGTGTTGGGTAAGTTACTTTTTCTATTACTTTCTATTACTTTTGGAAACTTGTTCCAGGAAGCTCTGTGCAGTCACTAGCAAGGATGGAGAAGTACTGAAATAAGTAATACACCTTACAGTTACAAAAACGTATGTCTTTTTATACAAAAGTAATACGTAATTGTAACTGATTACATATATTTGAAAGTAACTAGTAACTAACCTATTACTCTCAAATAAACATAATCGGTCATACTTATTATTTTTGTATTGTTTTTGTATAAAAAGAAATAAGTAACTGTAACTGTAAGGTGTATTACTTTTTCTGGTACTTCCCCATCCTTGCTAGTGACTGCACAGAGCTTCCTGGAACAAGTTTCCAAAAGTAATAGAAAGTAATAGAAAAAGTAACTAACCCAACACTGCTCAGAATGACCTTCTAACCACCAAAGTGGAAAAGAAGGCTGGTATTACAGGTAGCAGGTTTTGCAATGACAAAGGTTCAATGGTGGCATGACATTCACAAAGAAGAGGCTGTCTTTATAGAAATAAAGTTGAATGCATGACTTTTCGTTAATGGTAGTGGAGTGGGAACAACATGAAGGTCAAACAAAAATGTTCTTCAGCCTTGTCTATAGGTTCACACAGGCACATGAATTAAAACTGATTTATGAATGCATTTCCACAGTCCTACTTGAAATTTTTAATGTCTGTGCAGCCTGAGAAGGAAAAAAGTGAGGATAATTTGAAGGAATGCTTCTATTCCACTTTATTGTGAAATTATCCCATGTTACCTGCTCTAATCCCATGAAAACAAATTAAATCCCCACTAAACTGACTTTAAATCAATAGTTTCATTTAAGAATACTGTGACTTAATAAAATTAAAAAACTAACTGGTCTGGCCAATTTAAGAGGGGATATAAATCATGGTGCTAGAGATGGAAGGCGAGAGAGTAAAAAAAGCAGATTTGACTTGTATATGGGTGGCACTGTGTTGGTGAGGGGGGACTCTTCCCAAATGAACTCTGAGCTTATTAACAATACCATTCAGCTCCTTCATAAACCCTCAGTCACACTCACACACACAATGCAGAAAAGGGCAGTTGCTAAAACCGAGGGCCAGTAAAGCTACTTTGGCCACATGTACTTAATCACAGAGCTGAATATGCTTTAGAAGCTCACTTACACAGATCAGCTCACACTCAAGCATGTCTTTGATCTAGCTGGCAAAGAGAGGGCGCTGGTCGAAGTGGAAGCAGTCCTAAGCAGACAAAAGGAAATAAGTCTAAAACTGAAATCATCTCATAGCATGGAGGGGAAACAAAAGGGTTTGGACACAGCATTTCCACATGTAATTACTATATGCCTTTGTAATTTGTGATGGTTTAAATTTACAAACAAGATTAACTTAGTATCTGCATGTAAACGGTCTATGTTCTTGATGTAATTAATTTAGGGTCACTCCTGAAAAAGTGACAGCTTGCCTCAGTAAGCCTACCCGGTTACCAATATCTACAAAATAAAAAAAAATTGTTTTCTGGCCATGGAAGGGTGATTGTAAAAGACATCTGCCTGGTGTCTAATGGCACCCCTCACCCCCCAATTACCCATACTGTATATTGTACATCTCCTCTGGTCTTTAGAGGCACACTCCACTACCCGATCATCCATCCTGTGATTGTAAAACAGGTCCCTGACGTCTAGTGGCACTCCCCCACCCCACCAATTGCCCAATACATATATTATACACCTCTCTAAGGTGTCCAGTGACATCCTCTACCACTCGGTCACCCATTCTGTATTTTGTACACCTCTCCATGGTGTCTAGTGGCACGCCCCACCCACCCGCTCACCCAGCTCAGGTAATGTATAAACTCTCTGGCATCTAGTGGTACCCCTATCCCCACCATCTGAATGCCCATCCACAAATGGACCAGGGAACATTGATGATCTAGCAGCCCCCAACTCACCCCACCCGCACCCAGAACACAACCCATCAAACTTCCCCCATTACAAGTGTGTCCAGGGATGTGCACTGACTCCCAGTACTGTGACCTACACAGCCCTCAACTCACCTCCTTGGCCAGTTAATATATGAGCTGCCAGTGAGTGCACATATAGTATACTACATGCCCACTCACTGTCAGTTCAGGCAGTGGCTGGCCAAGAAGGTGAGTGGAGGGCTATGCCAGTTACTATACTGGGAGACAATGCACATTCTTGGACACTCTTATAAGGGGGAAGGTTGGATAGGTAGTGCTCTGGGTGGGGGCAAGGTAGGTGGGGGCCACTAGACCACCAATGTTCGCTAGTCCATTTGTCAACGGACATTCAGGGGGTGGAGCAGGGTTATTACTGGACAATAGGGAGATTATACAGTACATGGGCTGGGTGATCAGGAGTTTGGGGTGCCACTAGACAGCAGGAAGAGGTGCACAATGTATGAAATTGGTGATCAGGGGGTTGCACTAGACACCATGGAAAGGTGTGCAATATATAGAATGAGTGATCATGGAGTGGGGGGTGCCACTGGATACCAAGGAGAGGTGTAAAATATACAGAATGGGTTACTGGGGGTGCAGATGCCACTAAACACTAGGGAGATGTCTTACAATCATGGTACAGGTGATCGGGGGGGTGGAGATGCCAGTAGATACCAGGGAGATGCCTTACAATCAGGGAATGGGTGATTGGGGACTGGGGGGTACCGCTAGACACCAGCGATGATGTATCAGGCACCCAAAGCATGGGCACTAAAGGGCCCTACTCACCATGCAAATGAGCCCATAACAGACATGCAAATGGCCCTTTTATCACCTTGCATACCTAATGAACTAATTTGCATGATGTGGCTGAATATAGGCAACATGGCTCCCGGTGCTGTCTGCTCCAGAACGTTATTCCCTGTGGGCTGGATACAGCTCAGGTCCATGTCGGGGCAGCACAGTTTGACTGAGCACTGCACTGACATAGGCTGATGTTCAATGGGATACCATCAGTCCACTATTTGACTGAATATAGCAGCAGCTGGGTCACGCACTAGTGCAAGCGTAGTGCAAACATTTGCACAGCACTTGCACACCTTTATGAATATCTGGACCCAACAGTATAAAAGAGGCTGATTTCTGGAAGATGATATAAAAATACTCCTTTCATATTGAAATATAGAAACACAGCACTTTTTGCCTTACTTGCCTGTAACACTGGACAGCATCTCATTTTCTTGTTGCCCATGAAAATTAAACGCCTTCTTTCATTTTGGATGTTTTTTGCATAATTGTAGAGGTCAAATACTTCCCAAAAGGAGTTAACTGGCAGCACACTAACCTGTTACTTTACATCACTGAAGTGCTCTTGCATGACTAGTACACCTTAAACTAGCTGTGAGCCTTCAAATAAAAAGTTGCAAATGATGCCCTCAAAGCAGATATTTGGGGGAAAATAAACCTGTCGGGCAGCATGACAGAGGAAAGCTTCTGAGAATAGTTGCCCCCAGAAGCAAAGGAAAAGTTTGAACTGAGGTCTGGAGAATGTTCAAATTACATGTCTCATCATCTTAGCAGGTCAGGTGCACAACACATACTGTGAGAGGCATACCAACATCCGAAACCTGGAACCTGGCAAAATGTTTGTCAATGAACCCTACAGAATCTGACCAATTATATTAACGCACTACTGCTTTAAAGGTTTCATTTGATCTCTTGCTGGTCCCACTTGGTCAAAGATTCCTCTCCCTCTCCATACCCATCCTGGCATTGGCACAACGGCATCCTAGGAAGAGGTGAGTTCCATCATGATTGGTTCTATGCTTTTCTAAATACAAGCCCTTTCACTAAAGCCTTCACTTTAAATGTCATATCTCCAGGTTCTGAGTTAAACAGTAGAACCCTGTCTTGGATGATGTGATATTTGTCCTGCACTGCATGTAATGCAAATGTGAGTGTCAGAAAGACTGTACCTCCCTTTAGCGCACCAAGAAGATTTCAAGGTCCACACAGATCCTTACTATCTGCTGGCTATAATGACAGATTTGTTTGTTTGTTTGTTTATTGGAAATTGCTTCAACTGGGATAGCACCATGAGATGCAGCATCTCATTTTCATGGGAGTCTCATGGAGGACTGAAACAGACAACATGTTAACATAGTCCAGCAGGAACAGTTACCTACAGGCTTAAATATACACAGCAAAGAAAAACTCTGAAGGTAAATACATCCAGACAGAAATAAAAGCAAGCCAACAAAGTGGGGTCACAGCAAACAGTGAGCATGAGCATTGGTATGCAGCAAGATCGTGGTCCTGCAGATCAGGATTCTAGACCAAAATAAATGCAGGGAGTTCTAAGGTGACTGGAGAGACTGGATGTGGACACACTGTGACAAACGGATGACTGTGTAATGTTTCTGTCCTGTGAGGAAGGATAATACTCTTTATAAAATGGACTTAAGAATTCTCCAGAATCCTAGCAATTTAACTGGTCAAAACACTTCACCTTACTAGTCATTAATTCCCAGTAAATTAATGGTTTGTCATCAGCCTAACATAATCTGCCTAGCGACAGCCTAACTACACAAAAATTAAGCCTTCTTTAAATACTTTTTTTCCCATTTTATAAGTGTAATAACGAATTTCAGGACATACATTTCCTAAGAATGAATGCACTTCCCAGGTGCATTGAAAGGCACTTGGCCATTGGCCTGGTGCCTTCCAATTCATGCAGGACACACATTAATTCTCTAGAAATGCATGCCTTGTCATGTGTTATTGTTTACTTAAAGGGGACCAGTCAGCACAAAGGACCCTACACTGAAGTGCGGGGCTGGTTCTAATGTTCACTTTGTGGGCAAAAACATTTTGGTATATTTAGTGTTTATTGTAATATAGTAGATTATATTAGACTAATTTTCTTTGGTTGTTGTAGACTGACATCTTCTTTTACTACAAATCCCAGAATCCCCTGCAGGTGATATCAGAGCAGTAGGCAGCAGTGGGAGATTTAATAGCCTGCAGTGCTTGCTAGAGCTGTTATACTTTCTAATCAGATGTTTTCCAGGATTGCCTTTCTCCAGTGGCTATGTACAGTTCTCTGTGGCTGTACATAGCCTATGGAGGACAGTGAGACCATCATACAAAAGATCAGAGCTTATATAAAGTATAGCATGCACTGTAGACTATTGAATCTTATCACTGCTGCCTACTGCTGTGATGTGATCTGCAGGGAAGTCTAGATCAAACTGCATATTGGGACCAGCCACACAGTTTTTCCCCCTTCACCATCCAGGATCTCCTTCATATCAGCTCCCCCAGCCCCATCACTCAGCTTCTTGGCTTACCTTCCAACTCCATCCTCCACTTGTCGCACCCTTACAGCAGGGGGTGGTGGGCTAGGCTTCATGCTGCACTGACCAGGTCCCAGCTTAAAGTAGAGTCACATCACCAGTGTGGGGCATGCAGGGAGCTTGTATTCATCCAGCCTGTTGCTGGGGCTTTCCACTTGTCTGGTCCCTTCCCTTGGAACACAGACAGCGCAGGTTCACATGCGCATGCACACAACTGTGCTTAGCATGGCACCAGCCTGTGTCCTTCTCCCTTATGCCACTCCAATTCCGCTGCCACCTATGGTCACTTAGGTAACAGTAGAGTGGCAGAGCAGGCAACCCCCCCCTCCCTGGAGGAGGAGAGTGTCCCCTAGGATGCTCTATTCTCCTCCCCTTCGAGCTTTCCCTCGATGACCTGTGCTCATTCCAGAATGCAGGTCACTGGTTTTGTGAGTGGCAGTGGTAGCGCTGCATTGATGGGCCAGCACTGGAGGCCAGCCCCACACCTGAGTGTGAGACCCTTGAGTGAGACTGTTGCCCTTTAATGACATGGCCTGTTGCAAAATATTTGCTCAGTCGATAACTCTGATACAACTTCAGATAAACAATAACTTTGCTATTTTCTTTTGGTAAATTATTCCTGAAGAAGGCCTATGGTTGAAATGTCAGTACCAACTATATTTTCTATTTTCAGTGAGCATTTAATATTATCTTTTATTTTTGCCTTCAGCCCACAGGTTGAGGATGCAGCACCCTGTTTTTTGGTTTCAGATAAACAAAACTGTACTACAGGAGTTCTCTCTAGTATGGCACCATATGTACCTCAAATGATTTCAAGACAGCCTGCCTAGGGCGCTGTGCACTTTCAAATTGTCTTCTGTCATTCAAGCACAATGATAAAGGATGGGATCCCGTGCAGTAACATACAGTAACATATATTTACTGCATGTTGGCTGGCAGTGAGTAGCCTGGGGGGGGAGAGTCAGTCAGTGCACTCACAAGTAGCATATAACAGAGGCAGTTTGCATGAAGAGCAGCATGAAGAAAGCAAAAAAGAAAGAGTGAGAGAGGACACATTTCAAAATATTTGGCTTCTGTATCTCTCTCCCTGGCACTCAGGTAAGGGATAACACATGACAGGTTGTGTGTGGTTATAAGGGGATAATGCACGCCTCTCGCGGTTGTTAGGCATAGGTAATAGCCGAGTGTCACCACACCTGAGAAGTGTAATATTTATTTATTCATTTATTTATATGCTTTTGTTAACTGGGTAAGCACACTAGACAGCCAAGTGCCTATTTTCAGGTGCAACCTGGGAGATTACAAGGTACATACATGAACATCAGGCAAATACAAGTGAAGGATTACATTACATAGATTTAGCACACAAGGACCTTACAAGCATCAGTACCATCAGACAAATACAAGTGAAGAATTACTATAAAGTGACTTAGGACACAGGGACATTGCAAACATCAGTAACAACAGGGATTTACATTACAGTATTTACATTGCAGGCAGTAGCAAGAAGTACAGTGTGAGTTTATCGCTCCAGGCAGCAAAGTTGTAAGGCTTGCAGGTAGGCAAGGAGGAGTCACAATTGGGATAGGGTGGGCCCAGTGAAAGATAAGGGAGTGCACAGTTATAGTGCTCACCCTGTTGTGCCGGTGGGTCTAAGTGGCCTGTTTTTCTAGTAGCTGTGAGTACAGGAGGTGCATAAGCACAGATGTACTCTACCCAAGTCGTAATGTTTAGGTAGCATCTCAGTTTGTTGGGGGGTCACAGGCTGAGAGGGTTTCTCTAGTGCAGAGACAGGTGGAGGCCATTTTGAGAAAGCGCAAGAGGGAGGCTTTAAAGCTCTGGTGGGAGGGAGAGGAGCGACTGCTAAGTGGAAGAGAGTTCCAAACCCTGGGCGCATATGCAGTGAAGGCTAGGTCTCCCGTTTGTGTGCACATTTTTGGTACCAGGCGGGCATGGGAGTCGCTGGATCGCAGGTTGTAGGAGGAAGTAGCTAGAACGAGGGACTCTGCAAGTTTAAGAGGGGTGGCAGTTCTGACAATACTGTCTATGAAGTTGTCCACGACATAGGAGCGGTGAGTTTCCGGAGGGAGCCATTCAAGCCGGGTGTAAAACTCACAGCGGTGAGTGAGGCAGGGGGCTGAGAGTGCAAAATGGCATATGTTGTTGTACGCTGAGTCCCACTTTACTAGACTAGTTTTAGCAATGTGAGCAAGGGTGACTAGTCCATAGCAGAGCGTAGGTAGGAGGACTCCCCTGGCTAAGGTGAGACGGGCAGCTGGAGTGAGACATCTTTTTGCTCTGTAAGTGTGACCCAACTAGCAGTTTGAGGCCTTACATGAATTGCGTATGTGCAAGTTTATATCCAGTTGCGGGTCAAGAGTCACCCCCAGGTATTTGACCGAGTCTGCAACTATCAGTGGTGACCCATCGGCCCCAGAGATCTGTAGTGAATCAGGGGCAGCTTTTAACTTGGATGCTGAGCCAAATAGCATGGCCTGTGTCTTCTGCAGGTTAATCATAAGTTTATGGTCCTGTAACCAAGATTGGATATGGTCAAAATCCGAGTTTAGTTTGGTGATAATGGTGGCGATGTCCTGGGAGTGGGACATGATGACTAGGTCATCTGCGTACAGCACAGAGGTCCATAGAGCCGGAGCTGAGGGTAGCTCATTTATGAAGATAGCGAACAGGAGGGGCCCCAGGACAGAGCCCTGGGGGACTCCGCAGTTTACCTGGGCAGGCTTAGACAGGACCATGTTGAACTTGGTGTACTACTGCCTGCCCGTGAAATAATTATTGATCCAGGCAAGGTCTGGGGAGGAGAAGCCAAGTGGTTGGAGAGAGGATCACAGTAATGTGTGGTCTACCCGATCAAAGGCTTTTGAAAGATCAACAAAGATGGCCCCGGTCAGTTCACCTCAGTCAGCAGCAGACCTGATCTCAGAAGTAACAACTGCTAGGGCCATGGAGGTACTATGCCCCTTTCTAAACCTCTGCTAAGCAGGGGAGAGTAGGTTGTGGGTCTGTAGGTGCTGGGCGACCTGAGAGGTGACTACCTTTTCCAGAAGTTTGCTGAATGCTGATAGGATTGCTATGGGGCGGTAGTTCTTAAGGTCTTTCATGTCCCCTTGCTTGGGCACAGGTATAACCTTAGCCATCTTCCAGATGTCCGAGACTATACCCGAGGTAAGCAATGCATTGAAGACATGGGCTATGGGATGGGCTAGTACTGATGCCCCTAGCCTCAGCAGCTTGGGAACAAGGCAGTCACGCCCAGCTCCAGTGTGTGGGGAGAGGCCAGCAAGGAGCTTCTGAGCCTCCATGTCTGTTACCACCTTGAGGTAAAAGGGTGGGGGGGGTTGTCCCTCTGGGTGAAGAGGCTCGATCAACAGGGTAGTGCGGCAGTTTGTGTAAAGCTGGAAAGTCAGTGAACTGATAGTTGAAGGCATTGGCAATAGTGAGGCGGTTGTTGCAGTTAACCCCGTCAATGAGCATGTCAGTGACCTGTGCTCTAGTAGCCCCACCAACCACATTCTTAATACTCTTCCAGAAAGTCCTCGGATTATTGGATGAGTAGATCAGGATGGACTGGCAAAACTCACTTTTTGCGGAGCGAATGGCTCTCTTGCACAAGTTCCTCAGCTGCCTCTAATCCTGGAGGTCTGTGCTGGACAATGAGCACTTATACCTTGCCCAGCATTTAGCCTTTTGTCTCATGAGAGAATACAGGCCTCCATGGAGCCATTTAGTTGCAGTGCCCCCGACTCTCCTTCTTGTGAGGGGTGCATGCTTGTTTTGAAGTGGGGTGAAAGCTTTTAGGAAGTTGTCAAGGGCCTTTGAGGGGTCATTAGTGGCCATGACCTGAGACCAGTCAGTATGATGCAAGTCTGCAAGGAAATCTCCAACGTTGAGTTTGGAGTAATCCCACATTTGAATCACCTTGTGCGGGATTTTGGGAGGGGCATTACCCCGTACGCAGTAGGTGGGGGAGTGATCCGATATAGCATCAGGTAGAATGCCACAGATCATTTTCTCCATTCTGTTGCTTAGTACCCAGTCGATGACAGAACCCTTGTCACCTCTAGGAAAGGGCCTTGTGGGTTCCAAGATGAGCTGGCTTAGTGCCATTCCAGCCAACAGTGGTTCATATTGCTGAACGCTATGACCTGCCCAGTTAAGGTTGAAGTCCCCTAGGACTAGTAACTCGTTCGAACCAACCTTTGTGCTAAGACTGTCTAGGAGGTAGGAGAGCCCGGACACACCTCCCTTAGGAGGGTTGTAGGCACAGATCACGTGCACCTTTTTGGTGGTTCCTAACAGAAGGAGGACATGCAGGAACTCACTGTGTTGCGATGTAGATGGCGTGTGTCCTATGACTGAGATGCTTAAGTGCATCTTGTAGTATATGAGTACTCCGCCCCCCCCCCCGTTCTGGGCCCTGTCCAACCTAATGAGGTTGTACCCTGGAAGGGCGCAAACTGAGTCAGGAATATGTGGTTTACGCCAAGTCTCAGTGATCCCCATAATGTCTGGATTATAATGAGCCACCCAAGCTGTTAGCTCAGTAAGGTTTGGTAGAAGGCTGAGTATATTTAAGTGCGCAAGCCTCAAGCCTTTGGCCGATAGCCAGGAGGAGGGTTGTTTCGGGGAGGGTCTAGCGTTCAGTGGACCTATAATTTGGACAGGGGCCCTGGCCAGGCTGTGTAGCACAGGACAGCTTCTCAGTGGAGGCATCCTATCGAGCCGCCGTGGGGGGGGGTAGAATTAGTCCTGTGGGCAGCCGAGTCGGGGTTGTTCCGTGAGATCCACAAGTCCCAAGGGGGTTGCAATGAGACTCCCTTTGGGCAGATTGCTTCTGGGATACGGTGCAGGTGCTGGCTCCCCCTGAGGAAAATTAGGCAGGTGGGTTCCCGTATGCAATGGCAGATAACACTAGCAGGGTAGACCCAGTACCCAGTGACTCAAGAAGTAGGCTATTTGTTGCTACAGGCTTCAGGGATTGCCTCTCCAGACCATGCAAATGAATTGCTTCCAAGTTATGGTACCTCAGTATAGGAAATTTTACCTATTTCAAGAAAATTGTCAAGCATGCAGTGACTCTAACTGTCTCACCTACAGTTAATACTAACTATCGGTATAGCAGGATAGCTATCAGTCTCTAGCTGATACTAATTCGAGATAGTTGCCAAGTCATGCACTGTATTTTACAGATGAATCTAAGTGTCTTTAAGTATTATAACATCAGGATGGCTAGCTATTTCTGGTACACGAACCTTATAGTCCTTCACTGTACTTTACTGCCGTGGCCAAGTAACAATATGTATCGAGTGGGCTGACATAGGAATGCTCAGTGATTTGCTACTACCAGACTTAGTGATGACAGGGTAAGGGCCACATCATATTTGACAGTGAGGGAGTTATTGTAGTACCAGCTGTCTGGGTGTTGAACAACGTAGGAGGAGACCTAGGCAATAGATTGGATGTTTCTCAAATGTGGGAGAACTACCAGGTCATGTGGGAGGAGCTAGTGAGCATTTAATGGGAGGAGGAAATGGGGTGGGCGGGTTAGCTGAAAACCACCTCGCTTCTTTCCCACAGCAGCAGCAGTTAACTTTGTGAGCCACGAGGTTCAGGGCCAGGAATTTAAGCTTTCTGGTGAACGTCACTGGTGGCCAATCAGACGCGATGCAGAAATTTTAAACGTTTCTTTCTTTGGTGCCCAAAAGCTCCTCCGCTGCTTCTCCTGGCCAAAAAATGCCCCTGCCGAAAGTCCCGTAACAGGACAAAATGCAGCCCCAGTCCAAAGTGCAGTTCCTGTTCGAACTGCTCATTTTCAGGCTCTGTGCCTGACTCTTCTGGGGAAGTGTGCGGTTGTCAGAAAATAATCAACAGTCATGGGAGGAGTTTTGATCAATGGGGTTAGAGGAATTTAGAGGAATGAAATGGCTCATTTTTTAAATACACATGCACTCTAAAACTTGGTAGTCTACCCTGCCTCTAGCTCCATCGATGATCTCAATACTCATTTGTCATCGGCGTTCTTACAACTCCAATCCTGGATCTCCTCCAACTTTCTAACACAAAATTTACCAAGACCCAGTCCATGCTCTTCGGGTCCTCTAGGAAAATCCATGCCATGTCCCTAAGCTTAGCACGCTTTGTCATGACAGGTCAGCAGTCACTACCACTGACTTCTTTAAATACCTTGTGGTGGGCCGGCCCAGTGGCACTGAGGGCTGAGACACTGGCGCCTTACCTCATGTTATGCTGGCAACCCATGTTCGGGAATGAGCATGGGCCATGGGGGGGGTTGGCAGGGATGGAGATGGGTCAGGTGTCTGATGGACTGCTCTCCATCTTTGGGGAGGTGGGAGATCAGTGGCCGGTACATGCCTGACCCCTGGTGGAGGCTGGGGCTCAGTGCCATGGAGCCACTACAGCATGGGTGCAGAGCACGGCAGATGCTTGATGTGGGTGTGTATGGGATTGTGCATGACCCCAATCACAGGCATCAATGCATGCCATGCGACCATGGGGGCACAAGAAAAAACATCAGAAAAAGCTCCCTGTGGATGATGGGAAAACTCACAGGCCCCACACCTGGCCAGCCATGGCGCAACACTGGATCCAATCTTGGTAGGGGAGGGCCCCCTCCACTGACACCACCAGGGGGGTAAGCCCTGGGAGCACTAGTGCTGGATGGTGGATGCCAGGGTGATGGGGCTGTGGCTCCCCCAGAGTGAGATGGCCATTGGAGTAAGAGGAGCATAAATAATCACACACACACAAAAAAAAAAACAGGGGGTGACACTTGATCCTGTACTTGACTTCTCCTGTCACATTAACGAGGTATGCAAATCTGGGAACTACAAGATCAGTGCCGCCTATTGTATGTGTCACTCCTTAACCCCTGTGGCCAGGATCTCTGTAGCCAGGGGGTTCCTACTTCCATGGCTACTATATGCTCTCCCTCTCCTCTCACAGGCCAGTGTTGGTGTACTTCGAAAGTGGGATACCGCCTACAACAACATTTGCAGATTTGCCCTATTGGCCTCTTGCCCTACGCATCACTGTTTGCTGTACTCCGCCTTGCACTGGCTGTCACCCAGTTCCTGTTGCTCCTACTCTCCGGGTTGTTTTATTGACTCCTTGACTAGATATCCCTGTCCTGACTCTCTAGGGCCTATGCTTTGCCCTGTGCATCACTCCCGCCCTCTGAGGTCCTCTGACGCTCAGATATTCTCTGTCCCATACTGCTCAACAAAATTGGGGAACAAGCTTTCTCACATTTCACTCCCAAATACTGGGTTTCCCTACCTCCCCACTTTAAGTGCTCCTTATCTCACGCCTCCTTTAAAAATGCACTTTTCTCTTACCTCTATACACTTGATACTTGTGACTGTAACTAACCTTGCTTATTCTTCTGCTTTTGTTTTTCTTAGTCTCGGCTACTGCTTTTCCATACTCCATGCGTATCACTGGGCTTGTCCACATTTGACTTTCTCATCCCTGCGTGGGTGGTTATTTGCTTGTATGTATAATTTTCTACTATCCCTGTGTGGATACCTGTTGGAAGCTGTCTTGTTTTTGATTGCATGCTACCTACGACTGCCTGGAATTTTGTATTTTGTACTTTCCTGGGTCGTGCCTGAAAATAGGCAGGGCTATTGCCTAATGTACTTACCCAGTAAACTAAAGCTAATAAATAAAATAAATCAAGCCCAGTGCATGGTATTATCAGCAGTATGCAATTCTTTGCATAAGGCTGGCTGACAAGGCTTGACCAGACCTCCGTCAAAAAATAATAATTTGCCCCAAAACGGGCTTCTGCATTCATCCCAGTTTAGATTGAAACACAACAACTGCAGATACATGTTTTGGACATAGAGAAAGAGAGCTGGGGGAGTGACAGCAGGATGATGTCATGGGCACTTCTAGACACTTATGTTTTAGAGGACTGCACCCTTAAATAGGATGCCTGAGAGCTTCCTTAAACTTCAGAACAAAGAGGCGCAGCATGTTGAAGAGTGTGGATTCCAGTCCCATACCCTGGGTTCTTAACTACTGCACCATGTGGAACTTTAACATGTTTTGTTTCCAGACTGGTAATAAATCACCAAGTATTAAGCCCAGCCTTCAAGGAACTTGAAGTGACCTCGGTAAAGATGCTGCTCCGTTTCTTTTAGGAGGCCTGATTCTGGTTCTGTGCCAAAAGACAAGCACAGACTACAATCCAAAGCACACCACTGATAACAGAGAAATCACAGCTCCCCAGTAAGGGCCACAGAAGGGAAGTACAGTAGTTCTACAAGTATATCAAAAAGAATGTCTGCCCACTTTTTGTTAACAAAATATGATGTGGATGTAGTTAAGTTTGACATTATTTTAGGCTGACAGATATAGTGAGAGGTTAAATCATCATGTTTACACTTTGTGGTATTTCAAAAAAAAAAAAAAACTCTATAACCAGGAAAACCTTTGTGGGCTACAGCATTCTCTTCTCATGAGTGTCCTGGGAGACAGCAATAACATTAACAACTGTCAGATCCAAAGCACTAGCACCACATAAGATAAGGAGCTCATGCTTATGTGTCTGAGGAAAAGGATGCTACATTCATAGTAGCCTGATGAATTCAGAGACTTGCTGTGTAGATTCCCTGACTAGCGACCTCCTAAGATGCTCGTATACTTTGTAACATAGTATTATATCAGTGGAAACGACAAAGAGTCTGTTTTTTTTTCACCCCTTCTGCCACATGATACCCAGTTTGAGTACTCAGGAACATCCGAGATTATCTGTTATAATGCTTCCCCTGACCTTCTGCTATTTTGCTGTGTATTTTAGTATCATCTGCACCCTCTTGTGGCAGAATGTGACACTGCAGAAAGTGAAAAAAAGAGGGGAGGTCCTCAAAATGGCTCTGACCATGTGAATCAGCTCTGGTGATGCTGTAATAAAGAAGATGTGTTTGTTCTAGTTCTGAAGCACCATTTGCTTAATCAAGTCTACCAGCCACTCAACTAGTCTCCCACAGGAGTCTGTCTAGCCCTGCTTTGAAAGATGAAGGAAGCTGAGGCAGGCTGTCACTTTATGTATACAGGCTTCAATCCCCACATATTTCTGTCATTTAAAACCTTAGCAAATATTGAACATTTATTATAGAAGGCTGTTTGACTGCAGCAACATTTGGATCTTTTTTTTTTTTGATTGACAAGATGTAATGGGCAGGAACCAGATTGCTACTAGCAGGGCTGCTCAATTAACTCACTTGCTAAATCTTCTGTTGTTTGGATTCAGTGGTCCCCAAGTCAGAGCACAGCATTGGCATTTTTCATCTCAGTCCATCTATCAGATGACAGGGTATAGGCTAGGTTCCCTAAATCTGAGGGGGGGGCAACGTGAGGTGCTAAGGGTAATCTGCAGTCTTGAGAGTAGTCACTGATTAGCAGCTGTCACTAGACACACATGTGCCATCCTTAGTTGGGGCTGCTTCTATCATTTATAAACATTGCCAGACTGTGGCCCTTACTCGACTTTGCAGATCATTCATGTACTTATGTTGGCATTTGTTTCTTCCAGGCTGGAGTACTGCAGTGCATTCTACAGGGGCTTACTTAGGGGTCAGAGTAGAGCCCCGCAGCTCATCCAGAATGTAACAGTGAGGCTTCTGATATCAATGCAGAGGTTGCTCTGCACTCTGGGCTGGCTACCTAGAATGCAGTAAATTGCCTTCAGGGAGAGTTTGCTGAGGTATAAAGCCCAGAATTTCCTGGGCCCTAGACAGAGCTACAAGGCCCATGGGTCACAGGCTGCTATGGGTTGCCATCCCCATTAAACGTCTGCTCGAGCCAAGCTTTCATTTTAGCAGCTCCGATTCTACAGAATGTGGTACCATTGCTGATCTACCTCTTATCCTTGTTGGGTGTCATTATATCAAGATTTAGACCATTTTGCAGAGGAAGGCCTTTTCAAGCCATTGTAGTATTTGTTATCTGTTATTTTACAAATTGCTTCAGCTCATTTATTGTACTTTGCGCTTTTGCATTTTCTGACATTGTCATTTTACAGTGCTTCATACTGCATGTTATGGTTCATTGGCACATTAGGTGACTTATGTAGGAATGCCTGGCCAGCGTAAGTGAGATGATTAGTATGGTGCTTGCCTTGGAATAATTAGTTGAATGCTAGTTACTGAAGCAAGCAATAATACCCAACTGGATGGGTGGTATCGGGCTATACCAGACTTCCCAGGGGCGTAATGAGGCCTGGTGTAGTAGGCGGAGGGCTTTATAGCCCCTGGAAGGTCCAGTATAGCCTGATACCGCCCACCCTGGAGGGTATGATTGTGATTAGAAAATAGGTTTTGGGCTGCATTTTAGAAAAAAAATAACGAATTAAAAAAAAATACTAGCCAGTTACTTTATATTAACTAAAGCGTTTCTTATTAAATAGTCCCTCTACTGCATTGGCAGTAGAAGGTGCTATTGTGCTTTGTGCTGTGGCATTCTTTTACTGTGGAATGTGCTCTCCATGTAATTTTCTCCCCTGTTTCCCATGTATTTTCTTTACATGTTTTGTTTCTATTGCTGTACTACATATAGTGTGATGTACCAGTTCTATGAAATCCCTGGTGGGTTGCGGGAGTAGAGAAAATGGGCATGCAGCTAGTACTGTCGGGAAGTAATCAAGTGCTTATCGGAGAGCGAGGGATCCAGAAATTTAGTGTTTTTTAAGAGAGTGTCATATCCAGAGATTTAGCGCTTTAATGGCACCTTCATTACGGTGACTTTTTTTTTATTTTACATTTCATGACCGTCCTTGATGACTGCTTACTATTTGAAAGTTGCATGCAGGTGGGGGACTGATGGCCAAGGATGGTGGGAACCCAAGCACTGTCGTACCGGTTGATTCCTGATTTTGTCCCCCTGGAGATGGACATGTGCTGCTGGCTTCCACTACCTAATTTATCAGCCGGCCTTTAGGGGGTGGTGGGCATGAGTAGCTCTCTACTGTTGGTGCTGAGATGTTATAGCACATGTCTCTGCTGGCTGTAGCAGTTTTTAAAAAGAGGACTGCTCTGTTGTCCATAGGAAAAACAATTTGATGCACTGCTGTTGAGGTAAGAGCCAGAGTATTATGAATACAAAACTCGATCTCACTAAGCAAGACAAAAGAGACAAAAAAATGGTGGCTGTTGAAAAGTGAATTTTTAGTTGGCACAGTGATACCAGCTAAAAATCAGTTTGGCTGGGACTGGCACTTTTTTTTACCCGGGCTCTGTTGTCTGATAGATGGCAACCTTGCCAGGGATATCAGTCAATCAGGACCAGGAAATTTCTTTGCCCATTTTCTAATAAGTTTATACTGAAGCTGGCTGTATGAGTACAGTCCACATATGGTAGATAGGATGGAATGCTGCAATGTAGATTTGGCTGTTCTCTTTCTCTGTCTCGGCTACAGGTACTACCACCCTGCTGAGGTACCATGAAGGGCAGGTGGCCTCTTGAGAAAGGTTCCATGCCTAAAGATGCCACAGGGATAAGGGCCCCTTAGACCAAAGGTAGGGAAGACGCCCACAAGACCAAAAAGGAAAAAGGAGCCACCAGAAGAGATAGAAAGGATGGTAGGAGCAATGACAATGAGCATTGGAGGGACACAGGCATATGCAGTTTAACTTCTGCTCATTGTTGGGGGGGGGTTGTGTGCATTGTCTGCTGCCCACTGCCCATTGAACCACAGACATACCCTTAAATGAACTAGTGCATCGAGCAACTTATGTAAGTATGCTTGGACAAAGTAAGTGGAATAAGTGTTAGGGTGCTTGGAATGAATGGTTAAAATCTAGATAGTGGATACATTTGCACTAAAGAGGGACAGGGTAGAGTACAGTCAATGTACTCCAGAGTGTTTTAAATGGACACTGTCAAGTCTTTTTGCATCAAACTATTTCTAGTTAAAACCCCCCAGTTTTATGAATGCTTACCTTCTCTAAAATTCTTTGGTGTTGCTAGTTGTTTAATCTGCCTCCTTTTTGAGTAGGACCTTCATTTTCAAAGGAGATGCGCAGCCCAAAATGAAGATGTGTGGCGCATCCCAGAAACTGTACAGAACTGCGATATTCGATAGGGAGAGATGTGTCGTGCATTTTCAAATGCACGACTGTGCATATATAATGTATGCAGTGCAAAAAAGGGGGCATGAACATGAATCTGCCACACATCTATATATTCAGCCAAAATGTGCGGCGAATCAGCTGTGCATCTCAAAAATGCTTCACACAAAGTTAAGCATGCCAGGGGATGGCCTAAATCAGACAGCCACACACAAGCAGGCTGCAGAACTACAGACAGGTGACACTGAGATAGCCCTCAGAGGTGCACCAGGATGTGCTCCAGGCACCCATACACAGCAGACATGCCAGGACGGATGTACTCAAAAGCCTAAGGTGCTGGCACACCATGGGCACCACCCAGAGAGTCATCCCCCACACCACTCCCAGGACTTGGACACACAGCTGACACCTGCCAGTACTGTTGGGTGCCCCCCAGGAACACCAGCAGAGCAGATAGCCACATTACAGCAAATGTACCAGGGACCATGGCCTGTACACATGTGACTTGCAGGGTGCCACTCGGTGGTGGCATGCATCCATGGTGACATCTGGGGCAATGGTGCTCAAGTAGCCTGGTGGTACTAGATGCAGCATGGCATGGGCCAGGGACTGACCTGTGGCACACACCCATGGTGGTACACCATAGGTGCACACAGGTGGAACTCACCCGCTTGGATATCTGGCCACCTTCTGCACACTGTCATTCCTTGCAGTTATCACCATGTTCCTGTCATATGGGGGGAACTGCAGGTGACTGTATGCTGCATATGGAGCTGGCATATCCCATGCATGTGGTATACCAATCAGACTGTGTCACCCTGTGCCCTCCCCTGTTGCTTGTCCAGGTGGGCCCCTGAGGCCACTATCCAGGTGGGCCCCCTGTACCACAGTCCGACCCTGTACATGGTTAAGGGTAATAGCACTGTATCCAGGCCAATGTAGTCCACCCACTCACACACAAACATTCCATCACACTTGCCTGCTAGGCTGTTGTACCTCCTGTTCAGCTTTGTGGAGTGGTGGGGCAGCCCTGCAAAGCTGGAAATGCACATTCCTTAGGTATGCCAATCACCTGAATATATTCCAGTAATGAGCTGCGCATGTGGGAAATGGGCTAAGAATGTGCAATTAGGTCATTTGCATATCCTGACTGAATATTACAAGTTTGCACACCGCGCAAGTGACTTTGCATCGTGCATTTCCCTATGCTCCACACAGGTCCCAGGTCACCTGCCATGCATCGCACATGTCCTGGATATTCAGCTGGACATGCACAATTGCATCTTAGGGCACAATGTTTGAATATACCATTATTTTGTGCCGGCGCATCTCAGTTGCGCAGTGCAGGCACTTGAGCGATGCAGCCTGGGACTTTTGAATATGGGGCCCATGAGCTGAAATGCATGCTGACATAGAGAATAATGTATGGGCAACCATATACAACAAGGCTGTGTTTCCATCGAGGGGTCGAGATGACAATATGCCTCGAGAGTGAAGCTCGAGAGGTCCATGCTGGCATCTCAACCCTGAGATGGAAACACATGCCGAGTTGTGTGTGGTTGACCGTATTTTATTTTTTATACTATATGGTTTTTACACTAGCATGACAGACCCCCACTGAAGTGAAAATAAAACATCTTGCCATTTCTTTGTTCTACTGACATATCAAAATCAAATTTCTAGACTTTTGAAAGGTAAACGGTATGACTTTGGGCACTGGGTAGTTAGTAAGTAGCTAGGTGTAGAATAAATGAGAAATTGAAAATGTTATGACCTTTGAACTGTGTATAACAACTGTTTGGAATGCTCATAACAACACTTTAGAATGCGCATAACGGTTTAGAATGTGCTTAACAAGGATTTTGAGCAGGCTGATTTTTAAACATAACAAAGGGTAACCATATACTATAGTGTAATTACATTTAACCTTGTTTTGTTTCAAATCCTTGATTTACTTTTATTTCATACTTCCTGAACATTAGAAACACCTCCAAAATAGTGTAGCCACTCATGATGCAACAGTCTTCTGTCATTTCACTGTATCTTGAGTGACTAGACTGTGTTGGGGGTATTCTCAAGCCCAGAAAAGATGCAGTGGGATTAGATTAAGAATGTAAACAAACACAGTTAGGTATGCTGACACCAGTATGGTGGGCATTTTGTTTTTCACTAAAAAAAAAAAGGAATGAGAATCAGTTTACCGTTTCTAAGTAGACTGACTCAGCGATGGGGGCTGTGGCGACGATTATTAAAGAAAACACTAACTTGCAATCTTGCCTCAAGACCCTGGAGAATCAGGTGAGAGTGGTGAAAATCCACATTTTGGGACTGCTGGAGGAATGTGAGGGGCACCATCTCCTCCTTTTTATTCAAGACTGGCTGGTGCAACAACTTGGAGAGGAGATTTTGGATCGGTCCTGATGAATTCAAAAGGCATACTGGGTGACCTCCCATGGCAGACCAGACAATCCGGAAGCTCCCAGGGCAGTGGTGGTTGTCACAGATAGGATAGGCTCCAGAGATACTATTCTGACGATGGCCCGAAACAAGAGGTCTCTTCTCCATGATGGGGAACTAATCAGATTATTTCCTGATATTGGATACGCAACACGTCAAAAACGGAAGAAATTTGATGGAGTGATGGCCATGTTAAGAGAGGCTGGAATTCCCCATGGTCTTATTTTCCCAGCTCGACTATGCATAGTCCATCAAAGTAAAGTATATTTATTTAATGATCTGAAGGAAGCTTTGAAGTGGGTACAGGGTCATGCGGCACCCAGGCTTCATGAACAGGAGCATAAAACTTCATCCTCTGAGGATGATGAAGCCTCCTGAAACTTGGTGAACTGTATGGACTATGGTGAGTGGTTTAACTTCTGTTCTTTTACAGGGTGCTGGTTAATTCAGGACAAAAATACTCGAAGGACTTGAGACTGAACTTTATAGCCAACACCCAAAGTGGTGAGGGGGTTGTATCATTTATGTATCGAGTTACTTTCTGAAAAGTTTTGTCTCAGGGGAATGAACATAACGTTTACATAACTTTAACTGGTTTTCAACAGTTCTAGAGATTTGCATTAGAACAGTTGCACATGGAAATATACTGTATAACTAGATGGGGAGTTCTGAAGGAAAGTGTTTCATTCTCATATGTGACAGAACACATTCAGTGTCCCACTACTTAGTTAATGCATGGTAATAACTTTCCTCAATGGTGGAGGCAGAGGACTTTGGAATTTATTTTCTTTAATGAATTTAGTCATATTTGCACAGCTCATTGACTCAAAGTACAGCAATACATACATTAAACTTTCTATTCATTATATTTTTCTATTTTCCCCAAAGGATGTATCTCAAAGCATTTGAAGGAATTGTTTGTGTATATTAAGAGGAATGGCACCCTCATGGGATCATTGTTGTAAATTATTGATCATTATTGTAAGCTCGGGGGCGGTACAGATGTAATACCACTGCACAAGGGGGGGGGAGGTGAGCAACCATAGGCCAGTCAGCTTGACATCTGTGGTGGCAAGCTTACGGAGAAACTGCTCAAGTACAAAATCAACAGCTACCTGGAGGAAAATTGCCTTCGAGATCCAAGGCGGCATGGGTTCACTGAGGGTAGATCCTGTCAAACGAACTTGATAGAGTTCTTTGACTGGGTCACAGAGGTAGTGGATCAGGGAAGTTCAGTGGATGTGGCCTACCTTGATTTCAAAAAGGCATTTGACTCAGTGCCGCACATGAGGCTATTGCACAAGATGGGTCACCTGGGATTGGGGGAAGTGGTAGTAAGGTGGGTGTGATGCTGGCTAGAGGGTAGAACCCAGAGAGTATTAGTCAATGGGACACACCGGAGAAGTCCGTGGTCATCAGTGGAGTTCCACAATGGTCAGTGTTAGATCCTCTATTGTTTAACATCTTTATAGGGGACATTGGGGAGGGACTTGAAGGGAGGAGGAGCCTTTTTGCAGATGATGCTTAGGTCTGCAATAGAGTGGACACACAGGAGGGGGTGGAGATGATATGCAGAGATCTGGGGAGGTTGGGGACCTGGTCCAAGAAGTGGCAATTGTCTTTCAGTATGGCAAAGTGTAAGATCATGCACTCAGGCAGGAAAAAATGGGAAGATGGAAGACAGGAAGGGAGGTGGATTCCTGCAGGTAACAGAAGAGGAAAGGGACCTAGGCATTATCATCTCAAAGGATTTGAAAGTGGCTAGGCAGTGTGGGGGGCAGCGGCAAGAGCCAGCAGGATATTAAGTTACATAGGGAAAGGAATCTCCAGCAGGAGAAAAGAGGTCATAGTTTCCCTATACAGTCAGTTGTTCAGGGCACAACCAGAGTATGGGGTTCAGTTCTGGAGGTCATACCTCAGGAAGGATATAGAGAGGGTTGAGAAGGTCCAGAGAAGGGCAACAGAAATGGTGAGGGGGCTAGAACACTTTCTATATGAAAGAAGGCTAAGGGAATTAGGTATGTACTCACTGGAACAGAGGAGGGAGAGGGGAGACATGATTGAGACCTCTGAATACATAAAGTGGAACAGTAAGGAACCAGTAGACAGCCTTTTCCAGTTAAAGGAGAGATCTAGGGTAAGGGGGTACCAGTTCCAAATTATGGGGGGGGGGGCAATTCAGAGGTAATGCTATGAAATACTTCTTCACTGAGAGGGTGGTGGACATTTGGAATGGGCTGCCGAGGGAGGTAGTGGGGGAGAGGACAGTGAGGGGAGGGTGTTCAAGAGGGCAAGGGATAAACATTGGGGGTTGGGTTGTCATGGGAGGATTACTATGGTAAAGTCCTAGTGGAAAGCTAGGCAAATTGAGCAGACTGGGTGGGTCTGGAGGTCCTTTTCTGTTGTGACATTCCTATGTTCCTATGTTCACAATCAATGTTTGTGATGAAACAGTATGTTTGTTTGTTTTTTCAAATAAACATAAAATTAAAAAAAAAGAGTCAAATTACCAGTTATATCAGCATGTTCTGCAGAAAGTGATGAATCATAAAATATGTTTTTAAAACTATGGACAGTTTGAGGTCGGGGCTGGGGGTTGACAGTGTCCCTTTAAATACTTGTGCAATGCAGGTCTGGCTGTTCACTGTCTCTGTCCATACTTTACAGCCTTTCTGAGTTATCACAAAGGCACACAAACCCTAATGAGAACAATTTCCCTCCTAAGGTTGTCACAGGGTCAATGTCCTGTTTTGACCCAGATCACCTTAGGGAAGAAGACCAGAAATGCAGAGCTAAAGGCATAGAATAAAATAACCACAAAATGTCCAGTAAGGAGAGAGAGGGCATGCAGCCAGTGATGGGTGAGAGATCCTTGCCAAAAAGGCAACAGACCAGGAATGTACACATAGGGACTAACAATCTCACCATCTGGTCAGTTGTGAAGACCAAGGAACACCTGACCAGGAAGGGAGACAAACTGTCATCCATTTCATCCGGCATCTCCTTCTCTGAGATCCAACAGCCTGGGAGAGGGAGGCAGGTGGACAGAAGGTCAGAGAAGGGGAAATAGGGGAGCTAAACATGTGGCTCAAGGGCTGGTGCCAGGAAAAAGAACACACATTTGTAGGTAACTGGCAACAGTTTTGGAAGTAAAAGTTCTTTAAATCTGATGGACTGCATCTGACTAAGGAGGTAGTCAATGCATTGGGGTAGCAGTTTGATGTCGTTGCAGAATATTTAAACTAGCAAATGGGGAGAGGGGTGCAGCACCCACTACATCAAACAGGAAGAACACTACTCCCCCCTCAGCTAGTGATAAAACAGGAGTTCAGCATTTTTGTAGTTCATTTGCATCACCGGGTAAGGAAAAAGGTCTGGCTTCCCATGCGATGTGCAGGAGAAAGGCTGGACCATACCGAACAACTAATGCACCGAAGTCTGGCCAATGGAAAATTATGTACACAGATGCCCACAGTTTGGGAAACAAGATCCCAGACCTGGAGACAACAATGAAGGAGGCTAAACTGGACATAGTAGCCATAAGCGAGACATGGTTCACCAGTAACCACACTTGGAAGACTTCAGTACTTGGCTATGTACTTTTCAAAAGAGACCGAGGTGCAAAGGGGGGGGCCTTTATGTCAATGAAAATATCAAAGCTACAGAAATTCAAAATATATATAAGGAGCCAGAAGAACTATGGGTCACCCTGGAAACAGGAAATGGAACAGCCATATGAACTGGGGTTGTCTACAGGCATCCAGACCAGGGGGAGGACATAGACACATTACTGTTAGAAGATATACAAAACATGACAGCTAAAGGGGAGGTTTTGATTATGGGAGACTTCAACATGCCAGATACTGATTGGTCAATACCAGCAGGAGCATCTGCCAGAACTAGACACATAGTGGATTCCCTGCAGGGGAGGGCCTCAAACAACTAGTACAACAACCCACAAGAGACATGCTATCCTGGATCTAGTACTGACTAACGGGGAAAGGATCACACTTCTCCAGGTAGAAGTTCACCTGGGAGCCAGTGACCATCACATGGCATGGTTCAATTTGGCCACTAGAACTAAATCATCCCATTCCAAGGCAAAAATATGGGACTTCAGAGGAGTTGACTTTGATAAAATGGCCAACAGAGTTAAGCTAGCCCTGGCAAGAAGAAATACAGGTGAGGGGATACAGGCACAGTGGGCAAGCATTAAGGATGCAATACTTGAAGCAACATCCCATTGTGTTAGGGAGAAAAGCAAGAGCAAAAGAAGGAGGAAAGCACTTTGGTTCTCAAAAACAGTAGCAGAAAAGATCAGAGCCAAAAGGTTGGCCTTCAGAAAATATAAGGGAATGCAGCGGGACGAAGATAGGGAGACATAGATACTTCTACTCAGTATTTACTGAGGAGAAGGTAGGGCAGGGCCCACAGCTCAGCACCATGGACACAGGGGGGAGGGAGATGTACAAAAGTCCCTTCACAAAAGACAGGGTCCTTCAAGAGCTCACTAAGCTCAGGGTGGACAAGGCAATAGGACCTAATGGCATACATCCTAGGGTACTAAAGGAGCTAAGGGTGGAACTAGCACAGCCACTAGCAGAACTGTTTAGTGAGTCTTTGAGCACAGAAGAGGTCCCAGAAGATTGGAGAAGGGTTCATGTGTTCCCACTCTACAAGAGTGGCAGCAGGGAGGAGGCAGGAAACTACAGACCAGTCAGTCATACCTCAGTAGTGGGCAAGATTATGGAGGCACTCCTTAAGGAAAGAATAGTGCAACACCTGGAATCTATAGAAGCACAGGATCCAAGACAGCATGGGTTTACAACAGGAAGGTCCTGTCAAACTAATCTCATAGATTTCTTTGACTGGGTAATCAGAGTGTTGGACCAAGGGGGTGCAGCTGATGTCACCTACCTTTACTTCAGCAAAGCTTTCAATACTGTTCCACATAGAAGATTGATTAAAAAGCTGGGTAGGCTCTGAGTGGGTCAGAGTTTGGTCAACTGGGTGGCAAACTGGTTGGGGGGGGCAGAAAACAGAGAGTGGTAGTAGATGGCAGTCAGTCAGAAGAGATGCAAGTCACAAGTGGGGTACTTCAGGGATCAGTCCTGGGGCCAGTCCTCTTCAATATCTTCATCAGTGACATTGCAGATGAACTGGAGGATATGTTTGTCTGTTTGCAGATGACACCAAGATCTACAACAGAGTAGATGATCCAGATGGGGTGGGCAGGATGAGAAGATATCTGGATAAACTGTCAAAATGGTCTGAAGAGTGGTAACTGGGGTTTAATGTAAAGAAATGCAAGAGTATGCACATAGGGAAGAGAAACCCTGAAGCCACCTATAGGCTGGGAGGGGAGTTGCTGGCAATCAAAAGGGAAGAAAGAGACTTGGGCATCATCATCATAGATGACCTGAAATCATTTAAGCAGACCACTAGAGCAGTAGGTAGGCTAGAGGGATGTTGGGTTGTATTAGTAGGGTTATCACAAGTCATAAGAGGGAGGTAATAATCCCTCTTTACAAGACACTAGTTAGGCCCCATCTGCAGTACTATGTGCAGTACTGGAGGCCGCACCTGCACAAGGACATTAACAAAATGGAGGCAGTCCAGAGAATGGCAACCAAACTAGTGCAGGGACTGCATCAGAAGACGTAAGAAGACAGATTAACGGAGCTCAATATGTATACCCAAGGACAAAGGAGGGAGAGGGGTGATATGATCGAAACATTCAAACATCTTAAGGGCATTAGCAAGGTGAAAGAGTCTATTGTGTTTCAAAATAAGAAAAATAGCAGGACGAGAGGACACAGCATGAGATTAGAGGGAGGCTGATTAAGGGGTAATGTGAGGAAGTTCTTTTTCACAGAAAGGGTGGTCGATGCACGGAACGGCCTACCTCAGGAAGTGGTGGATATGAAAACAGTGCAGGGCTTCAAACAGACATGGGATAGACCTAAGGGAGCAATACAGATGAGTATCAATAGATAGGCCATTGACAGAGTAAAGGCCTATGGCACATTCATAAGGTAGAAAAAATGGGCAGACTGGATGGGCCTTGCTATCCTTTTCTGCCGTCAACTTCTATGTTTCTATGTTTCTATGTAAAGAACCACCATCCAGGTCCAGCTCATGACAGAATAACATTATTACTCTGACATTCTGCATGAAGTGAAAAGGGGGGGGGGGGAATGAGGTGGCTCAGGAAATTCGGGACGGTGTCGACTTTCAAACAATTCCACACAGTACTACAAAACTTAAAGCAGCTACTCAACCAGGGTAAAGAGAAAACAGTAAGTTGCTTGGTCATGATAAGAAAGAGGTCTTTGATGAAAAACACACTTTTAAAAAGGTACACAGCACACTGTGTATCAAAAAACAGCACCCCCCTCCACAACACCATTTCAAGACTTTCCTGTCTCTTTTTCAAAATGATCATCTCCAGATTTAATGTTTTATTTAAATATTAAAAACTTAAAGAAGGACACCAGAAATAAACCCTAAAGGAGGATACTGAAAATCTGTGACATGCTACTTCATACTCGAGCAGGTCACCTCCTTCTCAGACCTTGGTGTTACCCTCAATTCCTCCCTCACGTTAATGATCATAGAGCCCTGACCATTAAAAAGATTAATCAGAAACTAGGTGCGGCCTATCATGCAACCCACCTGCTTTCACCTGAAGCTTGCCTAGCCATAGTGCAAGGCAACCTTCTCCCTCTCCTGGGCTACTGCTCCCCCATCTACTCCCCAATACCCACAAAGCAACACTCCCACCTATATATGGCATATAATGCTATCTGTCACTTTGTCCTCAAAGCCCCCTCATTAACCCACCACTGCAAGCTCTATTAGTCCCTAGGATGGCTCTCTCTCTCTCTCTCTCTCTCTAGGAACACCTGAACTATGCTGCCGGCTGCCTGGTGGACTGTGCCCTCAGAAGTAACCAGCTATCTCCTTATACTCCCCTACTCATAATTAGAGTGGCCACTAGACCACTTAGGGCCTCTTCCTTTCTAACCCTCGAAGTTCCTCATGCCTCCATGATGATGGGCAGCAAGGCTTTCTCTGTAATGGCCCCCTCCCTCTGGAACAGTCTTCTCACTTCCATTCGCACATCCCCATCCCATGCGTCTTTCAAAGCTAACCTTAAAGCCTGGCTACTGAAGGAGTCCACCTGCAAATGCTTGCTGGGCAAAGTGGAAACCCGTGAGCCACCATAAAACTACCATAATCTGTGCCCCTATTCCCCGGAGCACTACGAACAAACATGACTCGCCCGATGACTCGCACTGTCTACCTTGCTTGCTCCTACTTCTCAGCCAGCTACGACTAAAATGAAATATTTAGCTACTCTGTGCATATGCTAAACTAATTCTCCTCTGTATCTCGGCCTGTACTCTGTCTATGTTTTGTTATGTCCATGCCTGTAAAATTTATGTAAATGATGACTATTTTCACTGTCCTAATGTTGATGTAACCACTGTACACTTCAATTTGAATTTGTATCCACTCCTGTATTCCCTGTACTGCCACTTTTGTGGCCCGGGTCATGACTGAAAATGGTCCACTGGATCAGTGCACTTACCTGGTTACCAAAAACATAAATAAATAAATGAATCCTTCTCTGCCAGCACCAACAATTTCATGTTTCCACCCCAAAAAATAAAAAAAACTTTCTACATTGGGCGACCAACACAACCTGCCCATCTCCATGACTGACCACTGTCTTTAGCATTTTTCAGTTATCAAAACAATATGTTCCTTCCTCCCCCCCACCCTCAGCACCCAACTCCAACCCCCTCCCCATCAGCCAATTTACTTTTAAAAGAGAAGGGCCCCAATGAGCGACAACAAAGGCGACTGACACAACTCATCTGCCTCCACTGCTGGCCACCTTCTGTTGAATAAAAGCACTCCCATCCTTGCTTGTGTAGAAAAACAGCTGGTCACATGATCCCTCTTTTGCTATGTCAGCACGCATTGGAGTACTTTCATTCAATGGAAGGCAGCTGGCTGTGGAAGAGGGCACCTTATGTCAGTCACCTTTGCTGTCACTCACTGGGAGTCTTCTCTTTTAAAAGAAAAATTAGGAGCTGGGGGGAGGAGGGGGGGAGTTGGGGGGAGTTGGGTGATGCCAGGGTTAGGGGGTATGTTGTTTTGTTAACTGAAGAGTGCTAAAGATAACAGCCAGCTGTAAAGATGGACAAGTTGTACATATCACCTATCATGGGAGTTTTATTTTTTGAAAACATGAAATTGTGGGTGCTGGGGAGGGACGACAGTGGGATTATAGCGGGGATGGGGGTTGCATTTTAAAGGACTGGGCAGGGGAGAAGGATGGGGCCTGTTTCTTTTTCTTTTTTCACAGGCACATGAATAACGAATATGAATACCTGAATATTTGGAGCCCCAAACATGAATATTCAGCCTAATAGTCACAATAGTGTATTTGCACACCCCTAGAATCCGGCAGCAGAGAAAAGGGGAAAACAATAGGCAGAGGAAGGGCAATCACCCAACAGTAAAGGAAGAAATCAGCTGACTGCACAAGCAGCAGATGAAGCTGTGAGAAAGCCAGAGGAGGCAGGCAGACAGACCAGATGGGCAAAAAATTAGGAGAAAAACTGGAAAGCCCCCAATGCTATCAGAATGACCACTGCTGGCACACCCTGGCTTCCCTCAACGAATCTCCACCAGCGTCAAGAAAACCAGTGACAGAGAAAGCTGGATGGTCACCAGAGCAACAGCCCAGCAAAGGTAGGTGGACAGAGCATGAGAGAAAAAGCAAGATGAAAAGAAAAAGAAAGCCTTCATTACCTCCATTATTGACTATGGATTGATAATCTATGGATCTGCCACTGAAACTGCCCTCTGGCGCATTTACATTGCTCTAAACAAGGCATGTCGCCTCATCTCAGGAGCCCACCATCTCACCCACTCCTGTGATTTCCATGCCCAAACTGGTTGGCTCCAGCTCAAAGATCGCATCAAATATCAAACATGCCTGATGGCCAAGAAAATAACCCTAGGCCTCCTACCACCTGGAATTCAAGGTCTTCTTAGCCCCTCTCTTAATACCCACCATACCTGTGGCTCTGAATCCCAGCTCTTTCTGGTCCCTCGCTGCCATACCTCCCAGAGACAAAGATTGTTTACCTACAGAGCCCCTCTTAGGATGAATTCCCTCAACTGTGACATCTCCGACGAATCCAAATTGGGCCCTTTAAAATCCAAGCTACAGCGACTACTCTCTGCCACTCGCTCCTGTGACTGTTTCTGCTAAACCCTTTTTGGCAATCTAAAACCCTAGCACTTGATTACTGTTAAATCTCCTTTTCACCATCTCTGACATACCCTCCCCCCTGCTACCCTACCTTCTTCACCTTTTCTCCCTCTACCTAATGCCCGCCCCGTCTGTCCTGACAAGGCCTGTTGGCTGATTTTAACTTACCTTATGATTTTACCAGTAACTGACAAAGCTTGTTTTGACTGATTTTCAATTTACTGTATGCATTCCTGTGCATGAAACTGCTTAGAGTTATTCGTTTCTATTCTTTAATTCACTGTGAATGTCAACTATTGCTTTCTTTTCTTATTTACGATTATTTTACAATACCCTGTTTAGTCTGTAAACCTGTTGACCTCCTTTCTCTATGTATACTGTTTTGCCATACTTTTTGTTCTGTTAACCTGTTGTATTATGCTGCTGATGTGGAACCTTTGTAAAAGAGCTCTAAGCTCAAAGGTATTTGTAATCCAAGATCTAAATAAATAAATAAATAAAATAAAATGCAGTGCTGGGCTGTGGGTAAGGAGCCAGTCAAGACCTTGATTCAGACACACCTGTGTTCAGTTCTGATCACCATAGTAAAGAATGGACACTGAGGCACATAGGACCAACAAGTAAAGTAGTGGTTTAGGAGACAAGAGCTGCAATATGAGGAGAGATTGAGAACCCCTGACTTAGAAGAACATGAAGACGTGTTCTGCTCATGTTCCCTTTTCTCTCCTATAGTGATGACAAAACATTTGTGGAGCTCAGCTCACGCAGCCATAAAAATGGCTAAAGAAAAAAGTTCAACTTTTTCTTTTATGGTGCTCTCAGGAAACCTCCAGACCTCTTTGTAAAATACCCATTGTATGGTTTTTAGATTCTTTTTTTTGAGAAAATTTTTTATGCTCCCAGCACCAGGGTGTCCCTAGCTGGCAACATCTTACCAGACCAGTACCTTGACTTCTTTAGCACTTACAACTCCTTTATAGCCCTGGATTAGCTCCTCCCCCACCTGACACAGGCCCCTCTGAACTGGTTAGGGTCAGGCGAGCAGTGGGTGATCTACCTCGACAATGGAGGGAAGAGGGCATGCACTGACTTTTGTTTTTATTGATGTTGAATGCCATATATGGTGGCATGCCTCATTTTAAAGCCCATTTAAAGTATGTGAATGAGCAAGGGTGAGCAGCTAACAATGGTAAAGGGAAAGGTATGACTCTCTCATTAGCTAGCTCCCCACCAGTTATCTACACATTTGGCTGGGGACTGCACCTTAATAGAGCCAATTTTATACTGATGCACCCTATATAAAGGAAGCCACTTGAGGCAGATGCAGTTTGGATTAGGGACCTAGCAGATGGGTGTTCTACCTCAACAATTGTAGCTAGGCGATTTCACGGCAAGGTCTTGAGGTGAATACTAAGAGACCCCCACTCCTTTTGAAATCAAATTAGTAAGTAGCCAATCCAGGCTGAAAAAATGCATTTATTGTTACATTTATCCAAATTGGGAAGGGGGTGCACTGACTTTTGTTTTTATTGTCAGTAGAGCGGTTAGCCTCTCTCTACACACAGGGACCGCCAAGGAAGTGGAATGCCTTGCTGCCAGATCACAGGCCTGAGCTAGTTATCCTGCCTTCCTAGGGTGTTTCCTTCTTCTTGCCCTTCCCCTCACCCACACGGAAGCCAGCTTGCAAGGACCATCAAGCGCACCACTATTGTTAGCTGCATCTTAAACAGGAAGAGAGACAGACATGTGGGGAGTGGTGCAATGCACTGGCTGGGGAGTGGCAGTCTTCCAGGAGACGTTCTCGAGGCTGTATTGCTGCCCTATTTGCAGGCACCTCTCTGGTCTGAGGGAGGAGGTTGCCCATCTTCATGCTGACCTGGTGATGATTCGGGACTCCCACCCACCTAGGGTCCACCCAGACCTCCACCACTGCCTCAGAGGTTGCCAAGAAAGAGGAGCAGTTGGACCATGGTGGGCTCAGGGATGGTGAGGGTGGTGGAATGGAGGCTCATCCCTCCAGTTGTGCCTCTCTACAATTCATTTGCCATTCTGGCAGAGCATGGTTCCTCTATGGAGGCACCAGCAGTGGAGACCAAGGAGGATGCTGGGAACCTCCATAAAGGAGACCCACAGGAGGGTGGCATGGGACACCATAGAGGAAGAAAACAACTCCAGGTGGGGGACTCAACTGTTAGGAAGGTAGAACTGGGGGAGTGAGGGAAGAGAGAGGTAAGGTGTCTGCCCAGCATCATGGCTTGGAAGGACAGGAAACAAATCTTCAGGATTATGGGAGCAGCTGCACAGGGGAGGGACCTGGATGTCATTGTCCACCTAGGGACAAATAATCTGCCTTGGAATGGGATCAGAACTGTGCAGCAGAAGTTTGTGGAGTTGGGGAGGAGCCTTCGACAAGTAACATGCATGGTAACTTTCTTGGAAGTGCTACCTATCTATGGCATGGGTGAGGCTAGGGTACTCCACACCATGGGATTCAATGACTGGTTGAAAAACTGGTGCAGAGCTCAGGGATTTGGCTTCATAGGGGACTGGGGTTCCACTTGGATGGATACAGACTTATACTGGTGTGATGGTCCTCATCTCTCTGGAAGGGGAACCAGGATCCTAGGTGATAGGTTTAAATGCTTAATTGGCAAGCATATAAACTAGCCAAGTGGGGGAGGCACTGAAGAGAAGCAGGGAAATCCGAGCCCCCCCCATACACAAAATAGGGTAGTCAGTGAATTGACACAAAGGTAGAGAAGTCGATAGGGAGCAGAACAGGGGTAAATCTAGAAAAACACAAACGCAGTTAGGACAGGGATGGGTCAAAAAGGGGTAAGGCTATCAGACAAAGGAGGGTGATGAGTACCAATGCCCATAGTCTGGGTAACAAGCTTCCTGAACTAGTGGCCTTGATGGAAGAGGGACACGTGGATATCGTGGCAGTCAAAGAAACATGGTACACAGAGAACCATGACTGGGATATCAACATACTAGGGTACACAATCTACAGGACAGACAGGGAGGGTAAAAGAGGAGGAGGAGGAGGAGGAGGAGAAGCTCTCTACATAAGGGAAGGAACTAAAGCAACAGAACTAAAGGGTAAACAGGGAGGGGAGGAGGCACTGTGGGTCACCCTGAAGACAGGAAATGGTACCACAATCCACACAGGGGTTGTTTACAGAACCCCGTGTCGGGGGGGGCAATGGACAAGGAAATGATAGAAGGAATCCTTAGAATGGCAGAAAAAGTAGAGATATTGTTGATTGGGGACCTGAATATGCCAGATGTTAACTGAAGCACCTTTACTGCAGCCACATCGAAGAGCAGGGTCATTCTTGATGCCCTACAGGGAGTATGCCTCAGACAGATAGTGTTGGAACCCACTCAGGAGGGAGCAGTCTTAAACCTGGTACTCTCAAATGGGGATGGAAAGAGGATTTCAGATCTGGAAGTGGGTAGTCATCTGGGAACAAGCAACCACTAAACCCTGGTTCACAATAAACATAGCTGTAGAGTCAAGCCATACAAAAACAAGGGTGTTGGACTTTAGGAGGGCTGACTTTTGCAAAATGGGAGAGTGCCTCAGAAAAACACCAGTAAACAGACAAGAAGGAGTTGAGGAAGAACAATGGGGAAAAATCAGAACTGCCATCACAGAGGTAAAAAGCCTTTGTGTGAAACAAATCAGCAAAACAAAACGAAGGAAAAAGTCACTATGTTCTCAAAAGAGGTGGCAGAGAAGGTTAAAGAGAAAAGGATAGCATTTAGGAAATATAATGAAACACAGAAGGAACAGGACAGAGAACTATATCAGTTAAAGCAGAAGGAGGCAGGGAAGGCAGTCAGAATAGCAAAGGCCCAAACTGAGGAAAACATAGCCAACTCTGTTAAGAAGAGGGATAAAACCTTTTATAGGAACATTAGGAAGTGAAGAAAGGCCAAGAAAGGGATACTGAGGCTTAATAAAGGTGATGGGGGTTGGGCAGAGGGTGACAGTGAAAAAGCAGGAATACTGAATGAATACTTCTGCTCAGGTTTCACAAAAGAAGAGGAGGGGGAGGTACCTAAACCAAACAACAGAAACACTCTGGATGGGGGGGCTTGATACCTGTCCTTTCAAAGAAGAAAGGGTTCTGGAAGAACCCTTTAAATTGAAGGTGGACAAACCAATGGGGCTTTATGGGATTTACCCAGGAATTCTAAAAGAACTAAGGGAAGAACTACTGACACCACTGACTACCCTCTTTAACAAATCATGGGAGGATGGGGTGGTACTTGAGGACTGGAAGAGGGTGGATGTGATTCCATGTCACAAAAGTGGGAGTTAGGCAGAGGCAGAAAACTACAGACCTGTTAGTTTGACCTCAGTGGTAGGGAAAATGATGGAATCACTTCTGAAAGAAAGAAAGAATTGTTGAGTACCTAGAGGTCAGCAGGGCACACGAACCACGGCTGCATATATTCACAGTGGGAAGGTCATGTCAGACATATCTAATAGATTTCTTTGACTGGGTGACCAAAGTAGTAGACCAGGGAGGAGCTTTGGATATGGCCTAAATAGACTTTAGCAAGGCATTTGACACAGTCCCACACAAAAGATTAACATACAAGTTAGCCAGCCTTGGAGTGGATCCCAAGGTGGTAGCCTGGGTAAAAAATTGGCTGGAGAACAGGATGCAGAGGGTAATAATAAATGGAGTCCACTCTGAAGAAAGGGGGGTTACTATCGGGGTACTACAGGGTTCAGTACTGGGACCGGTCCTCTTTAATGTCTTTATAAGTGACATTGCAGAGGGACTGGAAGGAAAAGTATGTCTTTATGTAGACGACACAAAGATTTGCAACAGGGTTGATACATAAAGTGGGGTGGAAAGGATGAGAAGAAACTTGGCAAGGTTGGAGGAATGGTCAAATGTATGGCAGCTTATATTCAATGCAAAGAAGTGCAAATTAATGCATCTGGGAAACAAAAACCCAGGGGAAGAGTACACAATGGGGGGTGAGATACTAACAACAGCAAAAATGGAAAGGGACCTGGGACTAGTCATATCAGATGACCTAAAGGTGGGCAAGCAATGTGAGAAGGCAGCAAGAAGGGCTTGGGTGATACTGGGATGCATAGGGAGAGGCATCACCAGTAGAAAACAGGAAGTTGCTTTCCCTCTGTACGAACAGTTGGTAAGACCCCATCTGGAATACTGCATGCAGTTCTACAGACCCCATCTCAGCAAGGACATAGACAGGATGGAGGCTGTCTAGAGGAGGGCAACTAAAATGGTGCAGGGTCTACACCAGAAGACATAAGAAGAGAGACTAAATTAGCTTAATATGTACACCCTTGAGGAAAGGACGGAGAGGGGGGACATGATAAAAACTTTCAAGTTCCTCAAGAGATTCAATAAAGTCAAAGAGTGTAGCATCTTTCAGAAAAAGAGATGTGCAAGAACAAGGGGACACAATTTTAAGATGGGGGGGCGATTCAGAGGTAATGTAAGGAAGTATTTTTTCATGGAGAGGGTTGTGGATGCATGGAATGGCTTTCCTGAGGAGGTTATGGAGTCAAAAACAGTGGGGGAATTCAAGAATGTATGGGACAGACATCAGACAATTCTAGTGGAGGTAGGAGGAAGCAGGCTGTTGGTTAACTAGAATCTGCAGCTTATCAATTAGGTAGGGAAATGGGCAGACTGGGTGGGCCAAGCGGTGCTTATCTGCGATCAGATTCTATGTTTCTATGTTACTGCATAACACTTGACCACAACCACTCCTCTCTCTGATGCATTCTGCACTGCATGACTTCACATGATGACCCAAGTATCAGTGTGACAACAGGAACCATGACTCTGCCTCTTGAGGAAGGGGAGTATCCTGTAGAATGCTGCAGACTCCCAACCCCTCACCCATTGGCCCTCTAATGACTTAAGCTCATTCCTGAACTCTGGACACCAGCATTACAAGCAGTAGCTCTACAGCTGCACTGATGGGACAACTATGTTTGCTAGCTCACTGCTAGATAATCAAAATTAAAAGTATTGACAAATGCTTTCAACATTATTGCACTGTAAGGGTCTTAAATAGTTACTTCCCATAAGTCTAACCTGGATATTTTTTTTCTGTTTCTTTTTTATACATTATTTACTCAGAATAGACCAACTGTGAAGGAAGGACCTCATTTTCCATGGGTTCCTTTTTTCTGCCCAGTTTTACAGCTGGAGGAGCAGAACCCCAGGGAGGTCAGGTGACTTGCTTAAATTCACATAGTGGCTTCAGCTTGCTTGGATTCCAACCTGGGATCTTCTGATCATTCACTGATCAAATACCACACTGCCTTCTTGAGTTTCTGAACTGCTCTGCAGTATTTCTTGTTGAACATCCTGTCAGTTTGACTCACTGACCAGTGTGACCAGTGCCACGTCACACAGCATGCAAAATACAGTCAGAAGAAATTATTTAATTGGTGTTTTGACCAGGAAAAAGCATCTTATTTGTTGCAGCAATGTAGGAGATCATAATTATAGATCCACAGCACATATTAGAGGACTCATTGAAATAGGAAACAAGTCCCACAGGAACAGCACCTGGTCCTTATAGCCACTTCTTCATTTTTCAAAGTTTATGATTTGAAAAAAAAAGAATGAAATTTTAGGCTGTCAACAAACATGATAAAATCTTCTGAGATGTTGAAGTATTTCCAAGACATTCCTGTTTGTACAACTGGAGGGGAATAAAGTTATTTCAATGTTATTGAACATTTTCATGTTTACTTTGATCATTTTCATGCCAAGAGATTTATCGCTATTTGTAACATCTGATCTGTCACCCAGTTGTTAGAAGCCTGACTATACTAAACTCTGTGAGATTTATACAGAGTGATGCTTACATTACTACTTGTAACAGAAGTGCATCTGGCAGGCTGAAGGAATAGTGTGAGGAATGACTTGTGAGTTCTGATTCCCTTAATTTCTTTGCTTTGCTGTGTGACAGATCTTGTGTTCTCTGTGTGGGTGTGGAGGTGGGAGCAGCTGCCTTAAATGTCCTTTGGAAGATGCTGTTCAGATCCTTCTGTATTTTTTTCCTTTTTAATCCACACCTTTTCAGTCGTTTAAGAAAAAACATAATTAGGCAACTGAGAATGGACAGTTAACTATGGTCTCCATAGTCAACTGATGACAGTGGTGCTTAACAAAAGGAGACTGTAAATCTAATATCAAGATAATGAGTCCAGATGACCATTCACCTTGTTTGATGATATAGTTTTTACCCTAAGCTTGTTTACAGAATATTTATTATAAAAGAAAGGTTGACTATTTCTCTTGTTTGCTTTATGGCTTTATACAGTATTTTCTGTTTTAACATTCAGTATGAACTAACAACAGCAAAAAAAAAAAACGATTCTGACTTGCAATGTTGCAGAAGAGAATAGAAATGGAAATGCACATAGTGCCTTTCATCCTTGAAGTACCTAGCAGTGCTTTGCAAAGCGGCAAGGAGATATTGGTAGTGCAGGGACTATATGCAGACAATGATTAAATGTCAGTCATGAAACAGTTTACTTGTTTGTTTATTCTCCATTCTCCATTTTCTCCACTGCCTTCTCTGACAGTCAGGGCAATCCTGGCAGCACCTCTCTCCTGGTTGTGGAAGCAGGTGAACGGCTGCATTTTCAACTAATATGTAGCTCTGTAATCATCCAGCAGGAGTCCTCAAACACTAGCTGCTCCAGACACTGCCTCTGCAGGAGTTAAGAGCTTTCTCTCCTTGATGCACTCAGCTCCCTCCGATGGCCCTGATCCTGGCATGTAATCCTTTAGATGGCAACATAAGGCAACCCCCCGTGGCACTGTTTTATTTATTTATTTTTTATGATGGCAATTAAATGTCTTTTCATGCAGTATTAGCCACTGCTAAGCTAACATCTAATTCTCATTTTGATTATTCCTAGTTGCAGGATATGCAATACCAGGGAAAGAAGTGTGTCTGGGAACCCCATGTCCAACCATGTAAGTCTGTAGCTCAGTGGTTAAGGCAATGGGATAATATTCTGGAGGACTGGGTTCAATTCCCAGAAGTTCCCATTATTTCTTTCTCACTACATGTTAAATCACAAATTGTAGTGAGGAAGAAATAATGTGAACTACTGGGAATTGTACCCAGGCCCTTGGCATACTGGGGCCTGTGTTCAATTCCCAGAAGGTGCCATTATTTCTTTCTTGCTACAATTTGTGATTTAAAATTGCTTAGCAGTGGCTAATACTGCACCAAAAACATCTGTCACTACATTTTGTAATTTTTTTAATGAAAATTGTAGTCACATTATCAATTAATTTGATTTGAAATTGTTACAAGTTGTAAATAATGCCATCTTTGTATACAGTTAAATGATTTGTGTTAGAATTTGTGAGATTTGTTTTCTTTGCTGCAGTTTTTTTTACTGATCCTAAACAAGTGTGGAGCCTATTCCAATGCAAATATGATAAAATGTTAATTCCTGATGTGGAACATTTTGATTGGAGCAGCACCAGTAAACATTTGATAATATATGCTCCTTAATGTAAAGAAATTTAATTCCTGTACTCTCCTGGGTCGTACCTGAAAATAGGCAGTTGTCTTGCCTAGTGTGCTTACCTGATAAACAAAAGTTAAATAAATAATAAATAAATAACCACAAAAATGTTTTTTTGAAAGTTTGTAAGTCTGAAAAATGGTTTACAATAGCTAATAGCCCCTTCATATTGTGTGATGATTATTAGTGTAATAAAGACCTGTTAAGGTAAGTGACAGGTAAATATTGGTAGCAGTTATTGGCCACATACCCTTTGCCACTCCTACAGGTCCTTATCTCAGCAATAACCAAATGAGTCTGCAGTTTGTTCTGCAGCCTAAAATAATTGCTTTATTTCAAGTTTAAATGGCATTGCATAGATTTATGGTTTGTCTATTTTTTTTAACTTCATATGTTTTATTGAAGTCTCAAATCTATGGTACAACTATTAATTCCCCGTAAGGGGAAACATGGTCAACAGATACAGTTTGTCATGAACTTTGACACAATAAAGTACATTAATTCAATGGTGATTTCAGCTTAAACAAAATAAATTCCATTTCATAAGGCTGTTTCTAGACCTAACAAAAAGTTATCTGCCAACATACACACTATTTAAGGCCCTAGGCTTTTGGAGGATGGATACAGTCTTACAGTGTGCACTTAGTCTTTGTGTCAATCGGCCACTGAATTGGTATTCACATATAAGAAAGTGTTCATCTATCACAACTGCTTTCTTAGAGCTAAGAACTACCTTACTTATGAGTAACACGTTAATAAATAATAAGAATAAACATAACTTGTGTATGCACAGTGAAATTATTTTATATATACAGTGTTCAAATTTTTGCATCATTTGGCAAATACCTTTACCTTCTTCCCCCCTCCACAATTTGAGTGTTCTGTTCCTCCCTCTCTAAATCTACCTCTCCTCTCCAGACCTCTCTCTCTCTCTCTCTCTCTCTCCACAGCTGCCAAGGGCACCATAGCTCTAGAAACCTTTCCTTCCTCAGATGTATTGTATAAGTAATATTTTCTAAATGCTCTATCTCCTCCATCTTAAAAACCCATTGCCTCAGGGATGGGGGATCTACAGATAGCCATTATATCGTGATGCATTTTAGAGCTGCAACCCTCAACATTTGGCATAGTTCTGTTATTTTCCATTTCTTGGATGACAGGGTGGGGAAATCCAGCACCAGATCTTGAAAAGTGAAAGGAAGGGGGATAGCACACACTTCTATTAAGGTATCACGAATATGGTGCCAGAACTGTTGTAATTTGATACACCCCCAAAAGACATGGTAATGTGTTACTTTGGGTTCTCCACATCCACGCCAGCAAGCCACCGTGGCTTGCAGGTTAAAGTATTGGGTAATCACTGGTGTCCTAAAATAACGCATCAGAATCTTCCAGTTAAATTCCCGCCAGACCATTGCTGATGTCGCCTGCCAACCTCATTGGAGTCTGCTAGCCCACTCATTTCTTGGGATGTCTTCATTGATCTCTAATTCCCACCTTTCTCTAATCTTTTCCATCATCCGGTCCCCTAGGCTGAAGGTGAGGACTTTATACAAGATGGACAAATACCTCAGATTATCTTTGATTCTTATAGCATCCCATCAGTATGATTCAAATTGTGTTAATTCTCTACTGATCAACCGAAGGTTATCTCCCGTATTTATAAAGTGTCTCATTTGAAGATACCTATAGAAATCTTCCTTATGGAGTGTATATCATTCCTTAAGGGTAGCTTATGGGAGGCATCCTGTTCCATCTGTCATTTGTTTGAAGGTAGTGAAGCCTTTATGCTCCTAATAGGCATATCCCTGATCTAGTCTAGGTGGGATGAAACCATCTGCATACCTAATTAGAGAAAGTGGACCTAGTGTGTTCAAGGTTTGTGTTACCTTCTTTAGTTTTAGTAAAATAAGTATGGAGTGTTTAACCCATGGGTTAGAGATGGCAGGCCAAATCTGAGGACTTATGGCACCTGTGGACAGTGCCCATAATTTAAAGTTTCTCCCCACTGCTTCGGCCTCCATTATGTACCAGCCTGAGTCCATACGTTATTTGGCCCAGGTAGCTAGCTGTTCCCCTTGGGCTGCTAAGTAGTAATTATATATATGGGGGAGCCCCAGGCCCCCCTCCTCCCTGGATCTCATCAAGATTTGAAGGGGTAGTCTAGGACATTGTCTCCCACACACAAATCTGGAGATGTCTCTAGATAGTTGGGTCCAAAAATGTGGTGGGATGGGGATTGGAAGGGTTTGCAACAGAAATAACGATCTAGGCAATACATTCATCTTTATCACCTGAATTCGTCCATATATGGTGAGGGGTAATAATTTCCAGTGGGCAAAGTCTGCTTCTAGTGTCTGGTGTAGTTTAAATAGATTGTTTTTAAATATTCTGGTAGTATCTACTGAAACTTGAATCCCCAGGTACTGAAAGGTATTTCTCTTAGCCCACACGAAGGGAAAATTTTCCTTATATTGCCTTGGGAGAGTTCCACTTAACACCACCGCTTCAGATTTATTTAGGTTAATTTTATAACCTGCTAATAGACCAAATTTTTCCAGGGATTCCAACAGATGAGGCACTGAGGTCTGGGGTTCTTTTAAGAAAAAAAATGAATCGTCGGCATAGAATGGCACTTTCTGTTTAGCTCCACCTGCCCGGATTCCCATAATGTTTCGATTGTTGCATATCTGTATGGCTAGGGGTTCCAGTGATAATGCAAAAATTAGTGGTGAGAGGGGGTAACCTTGCCTGGTGCCCCTCTTCAAGGGAAAGTGACCGGAGAGCAAACTGTTAATCTGGACTCTAGCTTCTGGTCTATGATATAAGGCTACTATGGCCAATACAAAGTGTTCCCCCAACCTGAACTTTGACAGGGTGGCTGACATAAAGTGCCAGTACACCCTGTCAAAGGTCTTCTCAGCATCCATACTGATTGCCAACTGCAAGGACATGGAATCCCTCTGGGCCGTAATAATGTTTAACAACCTACATATATTGTCTTGAAGAAACCTCCCTGAGATGAAACCCATTTGTTTATGGTGTATAATAGTGGCTATACATTTCTGTATTCTATTAGCCAATATCCCTGTGAAAATTTTTAAATCTACAGGCAATAAGGATATTGGGCGATAGGAGCCACAAGTTTCTGGATTTTTACCTGGCTTCAGAATTACTGATAACTGAGCCAAATTCCAAGAGGGTGGGACTGCTTGTTTACTAATCAAAACCTCATTGCAGGTGGCAACCCGCTGATCCAGTAATTGGGAGGTGAAGCTCTTATAAAATTCGACTGGACAGCCATCCAGCCCTGGAGCCTTATCAATCTTCAATTTTTGAATCTTAGCTAATACCTCCCGAGGGGTGATTGGGGCATTTAGGGATGTTCTATCTTCTGTTAGGTTAAGAATCGGGAGACCATCCAAAAAGAATTGAACCTCTATCTTATGATCAGGACGGTTCTCAACCTCAAATAGGATAGCGTAAAACCTTTTGAATTTCTGCAGTATTTCAATAGGGGCAGCTGTGGTTTGCTCTTCCCCCTCTCCCTGTAGGTGGAACATTGCTCTACCAGCTCTTTCCTGATGAAGCTGCCATGCTAACAACTTCCCGGCTCAATTGCCCTGTCCGAAGTATTTTTGTCGAGCATATCTTAGCTGTCCTTCTATCAGAAGGTCTAAGATTTTGTTTAATTCTTGTCTTGCTTTGTCTAGGTTATTTTTAACCTGGGGATCTTGGTGAGTCTGGTATGAAGCCTTTAATTGTGCTATGGTTTGCTCCAACTGTACTCTCTTAAAGGTGCATTCTTTTTTAAGCCTAGCTGAGTATCTAATTATTTCTCCTCTAAGACAGCATTTGAGAGCGTCCCACCTTATTTCTTCTCCTGTCTCTCCTTTAGGGTTGTCTAACTCAAATATTTGAATTGTGCCTTTGATCATTTCCTGAAAATCTTCTCTTGTGAGAAAGCTCACATTCAGTCTCCAGCTTGACTGTGTAGGGTTGGGGGTAGAACATAGTTTAAGGGTTACCGGGGCGTGATCTGTAACAGTGACAGAGCCTATGTCACACCTGTCTATTTTTTGTATCCGGTTAGTAGATATTAGAAAGAAATCTATTCTGGAGTACCCTCCACGTCGGGGAGAATAATAAGTGTAATCTCTCTCCCTGGGATGCATAAATCGCCAACATTATGATAAACCCAGTTCCTGATTAAGGTGTAGAATGAGCTTGCCCAGTCTTGAGGGCCCTCCCTGGTTTCTCCCCGATCTTTACATTCCTGGATTTATGACCTCATTGAAATCCCCTCCAATAATTACCATACTGTGGGGGTCTGTGACCGCCTCCTTAACGGTTTTCTCTATAAAAGACAGCCTAGGTGCTTCTGCATTTAGAGCATATATATTTACCAAAATACATGATTGACCTCTATACGATCCCCAGAGTTGAACAAACTGTCCTCCCGGGTCTGTTCTAACCCTCAAGACTTCTAAGGGAGTATCTCTTTTTATCAAAATTGCCACTCCTCTACGGTGTGGATTAGTTTCAATCTGAGAGGAGTACACACTTCCCATCCAAGATCTTTTTAGCTTAACATGTTCTGCAGCAGTCAAATGTGTTTCTTGTAAGAAGGCTATTTTAGCCCCTTGCCTACGCAGATCTTGTAAGATTCTGGCTCTTTTAATCGGACTATTAATCCCACGCACATTAAGCGTAACTATTTTCAGGTCAGCCATTGATACTGGGGAGGGACTGGTACCAACTCTCAACTTGAAGGGGGGGGTGATGCATGCCACTCAATACCCATATGCCCTATAACACTGTGCATTTTCAGTCATCTTACCAACATGAACCTATAGCAATCAACTACACGACATAATTAGAACCTGAATAACTGTTTAACCCAACTAAACATGGTTGTCTTCAAGGTGTTTTACCCTATTTCCACCCTCTTTTAGATTTCACTCGTTAGAGTAGTGGTTGGAGAGTCCTAACTTAGTGAACCCTCCATCCAGCCCAGGGTGTGGAATAGCCTGATAGCCAGACGGGCACGTTGTTAACACCAACCTTAGGGGCACCAGACAGTCTTAACTCTCTATGTGGTAATATCCCAGTCTGGATTTAGAAAAATCTCACCCCGCCAGTTCTTCTTTCTCACTTAGAACAGATATCCCTTTTATCTGTGCATCTGAGGTGGTGCTCTGTCCCCCAAAATAAGAGAACAAGAAGAACCCCCACCTCAAACTCTCAATTCTGGTAAAAGCAGGGAGGAGTGTAAAAATATGGTGTGATCCAGCCTATCCAGCGCCCCCCCTTCACAACCATCTAAAGGGTGAGCAGAGAGACCCTCCTGAAGGCCAATAACTGCAGATCTCACTTGATCATATACTGTTTGTCAGAAACAACTGATCAAGGCCAGATAGCCAATCTAGCATCCTCTGAGTGCGATCACACATCCCCATGTAGATTTAACAGTTGTTAGGGCCATGACACATGGAGAAATGCTTCCCCACAAGGGCTTGTTGTATTAGTTATTTTTATTCCCTCACCAGTGGCTCTCTCCAAAGGACAGACCGATCTGGCTTCTGGGAATCCGACACAGTTACAGTTGTCCTTGTGGGATCTTTTTACCTGAAGCTCATCACTAGTGCTAGCATTTATTAGCCACAGTCTAGTCTCCTGAGCCATTTTAAATGTGCTAGAATTGTAATGTGGCTCCAGCAATGAGTCATAGGTGCCCACACTGACCTCTGATCAAGCCATTCAGTTTCTGACCTTCCCAGCTGAGATCAAACTTCAGCCTCCCCAGATCTACCCTTCCCCTTCTGGGGCAAGCGCTAGAGCACCCGAAACACACCCCCACTCCTCCCACTTTCAGCGATTAATATCGGGATCTTTAACTTTTTCCACCTTAGGCTTAAAGAAAAATCCTTAATGTTTCATGCAATCAGTCCCATCTCCCCTGCTGTACTAGCAGGGTGTAGCCTAGAGGTGCTACTTGTGCTAGCACACTTTATAGTTCTCCATAAAAAGAAAATGCTCACAGTCTCTTCTACTGAAGAAATGACTAGTTTTTACCACCATTCTTCAGGTTTGCTGGTCCTCCGGCATGTTATCTTCCTCCCTCGATGACACTTTTTCCCCACTGGATGCGGTGATCGATATGGCTGGGCTGGCATTAGGGTCCTTGCATTGGCCTACCACTTCCCACAAACCAGAAATGCCTGGGCGGTTGTGTAGCTCCTTTCTTTTGGTTCCTGCCTTCTGCCAGGCCCTATCATTTAGTCAATCTCTCCAAAGTTGTACTGCATCTTGAGGAATCTCCACATCTAATGAAAAAAGGAATTCTTTAGCTGCCATCAGGTCAGGAAATCTTCAGAAGCCATTTTCTGTAGATATTTTCAATTCTGCTGGGTATTCCATAAACGCTTTTATACCTTTCTGTTGGAGAGTGCGAACAACTGCAAGCACTTTTCTACGCTGAATAAGCAATTGAGGGGTGTAGTCTTGCTCAAAATAAAGTCTGGTGTCACCGAAGATCACCTCCTTCTTAGACTAGGCAAGCTTTAATACTTCCTCCTTGGTATGAAAATCTAAGAAGGCTATCACCAGAGATCGAGGGCGGGCTTAGGGTCTTTCGGTTTGGGTACCAGATATCAGTGTGCCCTAATAATTTGTAGAGGTTTATCGACTGGCCATCCTAAAATCTCAGGGAGGAATGAATCCAGGAAAGTAGGGACTGGACCCGATTCAGTACCTTCAGGTAACCCATGTATACAGGTATTATTGCATCTATTGTGGTTCTCTAGCTCCTCTAATCTGATTTCTAGTTATTGCTGTCTCCGATGCAGGTCCAGGAGGGACATGTTATGAATATCTGTGGTGGTAGAATATTCATTAAGCCCTTTTTCCAATTGCTCCGTTTTTTTGAGCTGTGAGGTCTAGTTTCTGGCGATCCTCTGTAGCTCTAGTCTCTAATCTTTCTAGAGTTGCACTTATTTTCTGAAGAGTTGCAAATAGCAGCTTAGACGTTATTGTGCATTCCTGTTCCTCTGCTTCCTCGATGGTTGGTGAAGAACATGGCAAAGCCATGGTTGTGCAGGCCGAAGTGGGTTGAGTAAAATCAAACAGCGTTTTATGCTGTTTCGACTGTAGAGTGCTCGTTTTTTCTTTCATTTTATGTCTCGAGGACATTGTAGCTTCATTTTCTTTTTGTTGGAGATCTGGATTGGTCTTTTATCCTAGCAATTGTGGTGGATTAGTTGATGGTGGGTTAGAGCTTCCAAATCAGGCTACCATCGGATTGATGCGCTCACCGGAAGTCCATGTTTTATCAATTATTGAAAGGACATTTTTCTTTAGCGCTGTGTGAGACTCCTGCTTCTGTCAGTTGCTTGTTTCAGGAGGGAACAAAGTGCTCTGCCTACTGAAATGAGCTGAGTAATAGATAAAAATGCATGGGAAGTCATGCACAACAAGGCTGTGCTTCCTTCATTGGGTTTTGATGACATCAAGTGGACCCCGAGAGTAGAGATGCAGCTAATTTTAATTTCGCCGGTGAAGTGCCTGCAATGTGGGCACTTCGCATTGTCACTCCACTAATCAGAGTGGCCAATTGTGGCCAAAAATGGCTCACTTTGCCTTGTAATTATTACTTTGCATTGTCATTCTGCCTCAACCCGACGTAAGGCAAAGTGACAACAGTATTGGCAGCCCTTCACACACACAGTCACCAGAGTTAATGTGAATCCCCAAAATGCTCATGTCTTGTATCCAGAAAATGCCCCAGTGCTGACGGTGATGAAGTGAAATGAGAGTACAAGAAATGCAAAATCTCCCATAATTAATGGTGCACTAGGACTTCATGCATGCAGTAGTCACACACAGTCAACAGAATTAATGCGCATCCCCAAAATGCTATTGTCTTGTATCCAGAAAATTCCCCAGTGCTGACGAAGTGAAATGAGAGCATAACAAGAAATGCGAAATCTCCCAAAATTAATGACACACTCAGTCATACGTGCAGTGGTTACACACAGTCAACAGAATTAATGCGCACCCCCAAAATGCTACTGTCGTGTCCAAAAAATTCCCCAGTGCTGACGAAGTGAAATGATAGGGTAACAAAAAATGCGAAATCTCCCAGAATTAATGGTGCGCTCCATCATGCATGCAGCGGTCATACACAGTCACCAGAATTAATGTACATCCCCGACATGCTACTATCTTGTGCTCAGAAAATTCCCCAGTGCTGACAAAGTGAAATGAGAGTGTAGCAAGAAATGCAAAGTCTCCCAGAATTAATGGTGTACTGCAAATGCACAGACAGATTACAATTGTGCTGTGCACTCAAGGGATGCAGACGCAAAGGCACAACACCACCTAACCAGTGCTCACAAGTCACAAATCCAAATCTGGAAAAGAATACATTTTGCTGGTTGGTGGGGTAGTGCATGGTAGTAACAGTCCACTACCAGTAAAGATACCACAAAGCAGTATAAAAAATTAATACAGGTGTGGTGGATAGCAGGTTCACACTGCTGCAATTACTCTGTTGCACAATAAAAGGTGCTTGATTTAATGGCACACATCACACACACACACTCACACATACTACAAATAATGCATAGCAAATTGAAAACCTTTAGTAATATAACCAAATGTTTTAAACAAACTGAAATTATACACTTCTGCAACACAACAATCAGCAAAAACATGTCAAGAATTACCAAAAATATTACTGTGTATATTAACACAGTTATATAAGAAAAATATAACCAAAACAGAAAGACTGCCTTTTTCTCCCAGTTAATCTACTACACCACAGATATGCCCCTCCCCCAAAGCACACTTCACAGTACACAGACCGACTGTTCTAAATTAACATTCAAAATCCACACACAAACAATAAACATTCGATGATATAAGCACAGGAGGGTTCCCTACAATCGATGTGCTAAATTGTGAGCAAAACAAATAGCTCAAAAAGGCTTTTTTAACAGCTTTTAGAGGAGTTGAATTGCAGAGCTCTGAAAGGAAGCTGTCTCCATCTTCCACTACAGACACACTACACAGAACTGAGGCTATGCAGAACAATATAGAGCCTATGTGACCTGCAATCCCAAGAAGCACTGCAAAATTCACCTTTGGAGCTCAAAAACAAGGCGAAGTACATTGATTTCAATGAACTTCGTCTTAAAATTGGTGGAGAAGTGGTTTGGGGACTAACGCAAAGTCATTGTTTTCAATGGACTTTGTGTTCCCCATTATAATGCGAAGTACTCCGCTTCATGTTGTGGGTACTTTGCAGATTCCGCGTTAATCCATGAATCAATTTACGGAGTGAATTTTGGCCACTTCACCCACCATTACCCAAAAGTGAAGCTCAAGAGAACTCTGATGTCATCAAAACCTCAAGTTGGAGCTCAGTTGTGCAAGGATGCTCATGTGTTATTTTGTGTAGTATATGGTTTGAAACATAAATAAAATTCAGCATTTTCTTCCTAAAAATCTTCATTTTATTTTTTTATTTAAAAAAAAAGGAACACCCTCACCCCGCTGCTGATTCCACCTCCCCCTTCAGGTTTGGGGTGAGGGTGTTTCTATTTTGTTTTGTGTTTTTTTTAATGTTGAAACAACACAAGATTTTGTGTTATGGAGAGTCTGAGTTTTGTGTGTATGTGTGAGTGTGTGTGGGGGGATAAGTTGAACAGCAGGTGGCGCCAATTTCCATTCTAATTTAAAACACTGTTGTACCACAGAAGGGTACAGCAGTATCCTATGATCTTTGAACTGCAGCACAAATAGCTTTCTAGTTAAGATAAAGTTCATGCACAACAAGGGGTAGTCATAATATTATATATTGATATAAAGGTTTGCTAGAAGAAGAAGAAAGAGAGAGTGAGTGAGTGAGTGAGTGAGTGAGTGAGTGACAGTGAGAGCTCAGCCATATGTAGTAATACATCTTCATGGTTGTGCTCAGTTGCCCATATGGTTGAAGTTGAAAAAAATCAACTAAGAAGTCAGTATTTTCAGTGGCAATGAACACAGCATTGAGTGATTTCTTGCATCAATAAAATGCAGTCAACAATTTCAGTGGGTGATGGGGCACCTGGGTCTAGGAGGCTGATGGAATGGATGAGATCAGTGGGTGGGACTATTGTTTTTTGAACAGTGCCACCAGTGGGGAGAAGGTTGGGATATGGCCACATTTGGGAGGTGGGAGAGATGAATGACAGCAGTGGGTATAAAACTTCTAGTGAAAAGGGGGCATTTAAAAGGAGATGGATGAAAAGCATATTTTCAGCAAGTGGGATACCGGCCGCTCTCAATTTGTTAAAAGACATTTCGGAGAGCAAGTCACAGGCTCATCATGATGCTGCTCAGGTGACTGCTGGGTGGCATCTTGTAAATAAAAGGATCCAGTGGAACTGTAATAGGTGTGGCTGTATCCTTTCAACCATGAGGTTTCCACCAATCAGCCACACTGAACACAATCACTATCCACCTGCTTCTCTTTGGGCTGTCTATGTTAGGCCTCCTGCAGCCTGAGCTGCATTGGATGCTACAGTGACACACCTCTGCAGCCCCTACTCTCCCAAGTAGCCACAACATTTCCACTTCACACATGCATGCACAAACAAACATCAAAAGCAACATATTTTCAATATACAAAACTTAAACAGTCAGCGAGTCATAGCAATAAAACTATTTTTAAAAATATATAGTCTCCTCTCCCACACTTTGGTAGGGGAATGTTCCATTTTCCAACTGCCTGTGTGTGAGGATTCTCTTTGAATGATATTATAGAGCAAGTCTCAATGCTGATCAAGCACTGAAGGTTTCACAAAATCAGTATGCTGCGAACAGCCTCAGATTCATATCCTGTACGTGCTACAGTGGAGATTGTCAACATATTTGGTTGGCTACTTGGGCTACCATCCCATGTTCCCCAGCTCTATCAGACTAAGCTTGAGACAAGTGTTTGACTAACAGGGTAGGAATGAAATGAGACAGGTGTGAGTAAGACAGGGTTCCCGACTAAGTGAGCAAGTGGCACTGCACTTTCAGGTCAGTCACAACAGCTACTGTTGTACAAGTCCCACATTCCCTAGCTCAAAGCTCAGTATTGCCATTATATCATAACAGCACCTAGAAACATAGAAACATAGACTTTGAGTGCAGATAAGGACTGCTTGGCCCACCTAGTCTGCCCATTTCCCTACCTATTGGATAAGCTGCAGATCCTAGTTAACCAGCAGCCTACTTCTTCCTACCCCCAACCGGAATTGCCTTATGTCTGTCCCATGCATTCTTGAATTTCCCCACTGTTTTTGACCCCACGACCTCCTCAGGAAGGCTGCTCCATGTGTCCACCACCCTCTCTGTGAAAAAATACTTCCTCACATTGTCCTTGAGCCGTCACTCCTCTGTCTTCAAATTGTGTCCTCTTGTTCTTGCACATCTCTTTTTCTGAAAGATGTTACCCTCTTGGACTTTGTTGATTCCCTTGAGGTACTTGAAAGTTTCTAACATATCCCCCCTCTCCCTCCATTCCTTCAGGGTATACATATTAAGCTCCTTTAGTCTCTCTTCATATGGCTTCTGTTGCAGACCCTGCACCATTTTAGTTGCCCTCCTCTGGACTGCTCGACTCCAGAACACTAAATGGTAGGATCCAGGCTTTTCTTTCATCTTACTGTTAATATGCTCATGATTTCCCAGCTGACCTATATCATCTTGTTATCAGTGGGGTCCTGCTCCTACCCGTTTTTATAGATTGGGGAAATGAAGCCTGGGGCAGTCATGTGACTTGTTAAGGTACAACAGTGACTGTGATGTGATTCAAGCCCAACATGAAAAAAAGGCAAAATAACTGTGATGACATGGCACAAAATTGTGCAGAACATTGCTATTTCATAAAAGCTGGTGTAAGTGAATAAGGTTATTGCTGACACCCAGTGTATAGACAGCTCCTCACTAATTCCCCTTTTGGGACTGGTGGGATTCAAACCCATGATTTCCTGTTTTAGAGGTCAGTCCTTTATGCATTACATCACCCTACCTTTATAGCAGTTGCAGTGTCATCTGTAAACTAGTGATATCAGTAGTGTAGTGTCCCCCCTCCCCAGCCCTGATCCCCACTGAAATATAAAATTGTGCTCCAATCCCTAATTTTCCATAATGTAGTGCCCCCCTCCCCAGCCCCAATCCTTGTCATACTGAATAATATCCACGGGACCCTGTTTCTATAGTGTAGGACCCCCCACCCTGGTAGGCAGTAACCCACCACCCTGCCCCCCATCCTATCTCATGCAGCTGACTGGTACAGCCCTCCTTACCCAACCACGTTCCCTCCTCTCATCCAGTGTATACATATTGAGGTCCTTCAATCTCTGGTCTACTGGTGCAAGCCCCATACCATCTTAGTTGCCCTCCTCTGAACTGCCTCCACCCTGTTTAAGTCCTTACAAAGATGTGACCTCCAGAACTGCACACAGTATTCCAGCTGAGGCCTCACCTGTGTTTTGTATAGTGGTATCACCACCTATTTATTTATTTATTTGAATTTTGATGACTGAATTGGCCCACTGAGGCAAATTTGTCCCTTTTTCAGGGGCGACCCAAGGAACATAAGCATTCCATAATTAAAACATTACAATACCATAGGTAATAACAGATTAAAGTTCCTGTATACAGAAATATTGTTTAAATATTGAAATATCAATACAGGTAAAAGCCTGGTTTATGAGAAGTAGGATTGTCACACATATTTGACTTAATAATATAGGAGATGGCAGTATAACACAGCGGTTTAAGGCTCTGAGCTGCAAACCTGGAGACCTGGGTTTGAATCCCACAGCCCCCACTTGCATACTGTGTGACCCTGAGCAAGTCACTTAACTTCCTTGTGCTCCCAGATCGCACCTATAAACAAGCTTTCAGCTTATTGTGTTGGTCCTGGTAAAAAAAATAAATAAATATTGCACGGTTTTAATACCTCTATAGGCTAATGTAACATACAAAGACTATACCTCAGGAGTTAGTGGTGCAAATGTGGTTGTAGCTTCACAAGCCCACTTAGCATCAGGCAATGAAACTGACAGAGGATTATTGAAGTATCGAAGAGTAGGCTTTATGTATATACATATTTACAAGTAAATGTGTGAAATGAATTCATAAGAGGTAAAGCATTAGAGATGGTCGAGGGCTGGTAGCTATTATGTCAGAAGGATGGGAGAGTAAGGTAGGGATAGAAAAGCCATCAATGAAAGTAGAGGTCATTTACAGTTGCAGATTGTAGGACAAAAGAATATTTCCTAGAAATGTTTCTTAAGCAGAGAAAGAGATGTATAGGAAAGTAGGCCCTTTGGAAGGCTATTCCATTTTTGGGGGGGCTACAAATGAGAAGGATCTCATACCAACTGCTAAATGAGTCTTAGGGAGACTAGCATTGGATAGTGGGAGTATCGAAGGGACCTGGTAAAGAGTTTCAGAGCGAGCAGATTGGAAAAGTTTGGGGAGGGGAGGTGGATGAGTTTATATGTGGTGCATAATAAGGGGAAATCCATTTTTGCTTCAAAGGAAGGCCAGCCTAGAGTGTTGAGCACATCACAGTGGTGGGTTCAAGCTAGGGTGGTAGCAGCAAATTGGGCTATCCAGTGATATGTCTGTCGAAGTCTGTTTATGATTGAGGGTTTAGCCATGATGAATATCAGAGATCTGTAAAGGAGGCCCAGGAGTAGAGTTGCAGAGGCAGTGGTCCTTTTGGAATGTGGTGTAAGGTAGGGGGCTCTACGGTATAATAGGCCTAACTTCTGATGAGTGGATTTTATAATTTTATCTGCATGTATTTTAAAAGATAGGTGCTTGTCGAGGGATACGCCAAGATATTTGAAGGAATTTACCCATTCAAGTGCCTCACCGGTTGAAGTCTTAACTACCAGTGGAGGATGGATAGACAGGTCAAAGGAGGTGTGGTGGAATAGTATGGTTTTAGTATTTTTATATTAAGTAATAGTAAGTTAATCTTAAAAAATGCCTCCATGGTCTGGAAGTCCATCTCCAGATTGGAATTGAGGGAGGAGATATCCATAGAGGATCTGTATAATATGATGCCATCTGTGTAAAGCTGAATTGATGCCCCTCCACAGTTTAGGGGAGCTCATTTATAGTTGGTCAATCACCAGCTTCTCCTGCACTCCCTCTCTGCCCTAGGGGTCTCATGCAATGTCATTGACTTGCTCAGCAGCTACCTTGGGGATAGGAGTCGATGTTTTAAGATTGGTGACACACTCTCCCGCAGCCTCCCTATTCATTCTAGTGTTCCCCAAGGTTCCATTCTTGGACCTCTGCTTTTCAGCCTCTTTCTCAATAACCTCCCGGCAGCCTGTAACAATAAGATCTTACTTTATGCAGATGATTCGGTCCTTTTTTCTACTCACTCTGACCCAGTATCTCTCACCCGTGATCTCCAAAACTATTTTAGCCTTGCTGAAACCTGGTTTAAGCAGCAGAAATTGCTACTGAATTCTAAAAAAGATCCAAGGCTATGCTGTTTGCTAACTCCCGGAGCAAGTTCAGAACTGATAGTCTAACTATATACAACAAACTACAGCTACCACTTGATCAGGTCCTTGAATTCAAACACCTAGGAATTACCCTAGACTGCTCGCTCTCCTATAGCTTGCAAGTTAGCCTCATACTGTATCTAAATCTATAAACTCAAGACTAGGGATCCTTTATCACCATCGACACTGTCTTACCCCTGAAGCCATGCGAACAGTTGTCACCAGCTCCATATTGTCTTTAGTGGATTACGGGTTAGTTTTCTATTTATCTGCATCAGATACTACACTAGAGAGAATAAGGCTAGCACTGAACACGTGCTGCAGACTTGTTACAGGTGTTAATAGGAGAACACACACTTGTGATCTCTACAAAATAATCAACTGGCTCAATTTGCAAGGGAAGCTAACTTAACAGACTTGCCTACTGGCAAAGAAAATCTGCCTCCGCCTCACCCCACCTGCGACTCATGCCTTAATGTAGCCTTCCCCCAAACAAGGCCCACCCGAAGTATTCTCAATTCTCCTATCAGGTACCTTTCTGCAGGACCTCCCTGGGTCAACATGCCTTCTCCTTGAGGGCCCCATCCCTGATCAACCGTCTCCCCCGTGAAGTTTCTACTGAGAATAAACTAGGCCCATTTAAAAGCAAACTGCATTAGCACCTCACAAATCTCAGCAAATGTAACTAACCTATGAGGCTTGTGTGCCCATTCTCTTCTATGCTGCAGTCCCTTAGTCCTCCCCATCCCTCATCCCTTCCCCCTACTTCCTTGTCTTACCTTTCCTGCCCTTGTCCTTCTCATGCATCCTTCCCTCTGGAGTCCCCTCTGTTCTCCTTCCCCACACCTCCCCCACCTCATTTCCCTCTCACCCCACCTCACCCCTCCTTCACCCTCCTCAAACCCCTTCTCTCCTCTCCTCTCCCACCTCCAACTGCACCTAACTCATCCTAGCACTTAGCAACTATTGACAAAGACATTCCTCCATCTGCATTGTAGTCATACTCCCCCTCTTGTGTGTCTCCCCACTTTTCCATTTGGTTATAAACTGCTGTACCCCACACCTAACACCCTCCTGTTGTCTAGTGTTTCCTGTCTTGTGTTGCGAATGATTGCTTTGTTGTATTTGACTTTGCTATTCCTGCCTGTACATTAATTTGTATTTGATATGGAACCTTTGTAAAAGAACCCCTGGTTCAAAGGTATTTGTAATCCTAGTACTTAATAAATAAATAAATAAAAATGGAAAATACGAGAGGACTCAATATGGATCCCTGGGGGACACCATCTGGAATTGGAGATAGGGAATGACATAGCACCAGACCATTTGACGCATTGTAACCTGTTGGTCAAGTAATTGGCTAGCCAAGAGTGGGAGAGGCTTTTGAGCCCTAAGTTGTGGAGTTTTGTTACGAGAGGTTGTTGATTGATGAGGTCAAAGTCTTTTGTTAGGTCCATGAAAGTTTCTCTAGTTGCCTCGCCATGATCCATGGCCTGAAAGATGTCAGTAGTTACTCATAGGGAGCAGATTCAGCGCCATGTCATTTTTGGAAGCCATGCTGATGGATGGTTATGGCATTAGTCTGCTCTAGGTAAGAGCAATGCTGGTTGTAGAGGATTCTTTCTTGACTTTTTGCTAGGGGACATAGTATAGAAATAGGTATATTGTTCTCAGCTAGCTTTGTTGGGTCACTTTTATGCACAAGGACAACTATTGCAGTTTTCCGTTTATACGGTATAGCCCATGTGAGAAAGGATTTGTTGATTAAAAGCATTACTGGGTGAGCAATGGCAGGTGCTCCCATCCTAATGAATTTTGGCTGAAGGGAATCAAAACTTGTAGAGCTATCTGGGTTGAGGCCATTTATCAGCTTTAGGACCTTAATCCTCATTGTAAGCTTTAGATGGAAGGGGGGAAGAGAGTCGTCAGGGTTAGAGACAATTGGGTCATTGGGGACAGTGGGCAGATCAGTTTTGTATTTGGCCAGGTCTGAGAAGAAGAGATTTAAGCTGGCAGCTATATCTGTGGGGTTTGATAGAGTAGTGCCTTTAGTGATCATGGATTGAGGGAGGTTATGCTCCTTTCCCTTAAGTAGGGGGTTGATTTGCGTCTAGAAACTTTTTGGGTTGGCAAGATTCTTTACCTATAGGGATCGGAGATAGTCACATTTTGTTTTATTGACTTTGGTTTTGCAGGCGTTCCTCAGCTGTCAATAGGACAGCCAAATGGATGCTTTCCCAAGATTTTTGAAAGCTTTTGAAGTTCTATCAAGAGAGTGCATTGGTTGTCTTAGTTCCTGCAAAAGACAAGGGGAGTGAATTCCCTTGGCTTGCCTTCACTTGAAAAGGGCAAGGAAGTTAAAAATGGAGGAGAATGTGTTAATGAAATAATCTAGTGCCTGATTTATGGCAGGAGGGGTAGTGATTGAGGTCCAGTCAATGGAGTTAAGACTCCATATGGAAGCAGCTGCACTGAAATTTGTAAGGTCCCATATTATTATGATTTTGGGAGGTGGTTTTTGGAAGTTGTTCCGCTAGACTCAGAAGGATGGGGAGTGGTTGCTTAGGGCATCAGGGAGAACTCCTGCAGCTTGATGTTTTGATTATTATTCATTAACATCCAGTCCAACAGGCTATGGTTTCCTGTTTTCAGGTTGAGTCTTGTGGGCTGATCAATTAATTGCACAAATTTAGCATCCGAGGGTAAGGTAGTTTGATTTACTTGGACCTAATCAGTCTATATTAAAGTCTTCACTGAGTATTATATCTCTGGGGAAGGGGGTGGTTGTCTAGTTTAGTGAAGACTTCAGAGTAGGAGGGAGCAAGGTTGGGGGGGTAAGTAGACACATCTTTTTTTTTATTTCAAACTGTTTTATCAGAAGGATGTTGCATACTGAACTACAAATGTGTTACAGCATCATTATGCATAGACCAATACTCAGGGTACAGTGTTTGATGATAGGTACATCTTACAAAATTATACAGAGAAATCAATCAGAGATGTAATTACATATTGGTGGTACACAAAGAGACAGAACCTCAGTAGACAAGATCTGTTTAGAGCTGGTTTGTTCTGGCTTCGCTAGTGAACCCTCAGGTGGCTCTTTTGTGGGAAAGTCACTCCACTCAATTGCTGCTATAAGCGGGTTCCAAATGTCCAGGAAGGATTGTTTCCTTCCCAATGCAGTTAGCTGTGCTCTCTCTAGAGACATGCTCTGTTTTAAGTTATTCACCCATTGCTGAATAGAGGTGGCTGGTGACATCAAGCCTGAGCTACAGTTTCTCGAGCATTAACCAAATCTAAGAACCATAGAGGGTTATGTGTCCTGTTACCAGGATGGCATGGGTCAGCTCCCAGGAGCAGCTCCAGTGGGAATCTTGAGGGGCTATACCACAAAATGCTACACATTATCTGGTGGACTGTGTACCAGAAGGGGATCACCAGTGGGCATGTCAAAGCCATATGTAAGAAGTTCCCCTCTCCAATAGCAATTTACGGCACTCACTGGTGTCTAGTGGTCCCACCCCTCTGCCCACAATAGGAAGAATCCCCTCTCCACTGACATTCAGCCCCATCCCCTATCACATAACTTAAAATAAAAATAAATTTTCCTGGTGTCTAGTGGCCCCACCCCCTTGGCCAATTGCCGGCCAAATGAAGAATGCCCCCCCCCTTGTCTGTAAGTGCTGCCAACATACTAATGAGTTTGTTAAATGAAAAAAAATAAAGTAAATATTTCCTTGGAGTTAACTTCCATTGACTATCCAAGACATCCAGAGACAATGCTTGACAGAGACCATCATCTTTGACACTTCAACGAGGTGAAGGGGAGCAGAAATGCACGAGTCACTTAAAGGTATACCACTCATCGGCCCCACCAAGATTTGATCCAGCTCTTTGCTACAGTGCAGGGACCTGAAATGCTGACTCATTTGGCAGGAGACATAGCACAAATCCTTTTACATGTGCTTCATTTTCTTTTTTTTTTTATTTAAACATCTTTATTGACCATTTTTTATTTTCCACAAAATATAAGACAGACATACACAAAGGCCCAATTGTTCCTAGGCCCCCAACCCCAAAACTGAGTGAGGTAACTATGTACAACTTTTAACTATATACATATCCAGCTGCCTTGCACCACCCTTGATCACCCTCTACATATCCATATTCAATAACAATATACAGTAGAATCTTTGCCTAGGGAAGTACATTTAGATGTCAGAGTCTAAGACTTAGGTTAATTCTATATAAGTACAAACCCTACATCCTGAACAGTAGCCCATAGGTGGCGCTCAGTAGCTGGGTCCCTAGGAAGAGAAGAGAGTCCATGCCCCCACCCACACCCAGCCGCTTCTGCGGATTCCTATAGCCAGACCAGATGTTGTCCGGTCGGTGCATATATTAGGAGTAACCAATAGGACACATTTTAGTTCTAGCCTCTACTCCCCATCTATAGATCTTTGCCTACATATCCTCAGACAGACAGACCTGAACTTGGGGGGGATTTAGACTGCAACATGTAGACCGTCTCCAGGATCCTCCATCTCTTATCATAATTTCCTTTTCAGCTGTCCCGAAGCATTTGTCTTTTAAACCTACTCAACGTTTTCAGCAAGTCTCCCACCCATTGGTCATATGGATAAACCAGATCATTTTTCCAATGCTTCAAGACAAATGCTTTAACTAAGGAGGACATTAGAGAGATATGTCCTTTAATGAGTGTGCTCGGGATATCTGTCATGTCCCCCAAGACACAAATCTTTGGATCTATAAAGTCTCTGTAATTCACTACGGGGTCCATGTTGCATCTGATTTGCTCCCATACAGAGTAAATTTTGGAACATTGCCACATGATATGGAATAGATCCCCTGAGTTTGCCCCACACCTGAAACATAGGTCTGTCTTCTGAGGCCCCTAGCACATAGCTTAGCAGGGGTATAGTATATATTAGAGACTACAAAAATTGCATGATCCTATACTTAGGGATCGGAATGTACCTATTACTGTTCCAAACCTCTTTCCAATCAGGCCCTGAGAAAGTATCCTTTTATTTTCCCAATATGGAACTTTTATGAACTCCTTTCCACCTAAAATCTAATAGTAGCTTGTAAAACCTAGACAAGGGTCTCTTAAGGTCGTTGACATCTTTAATGTGGTTCCACGTAAAGAGAGTCAGGTCTCGCTCTCCCTCTCTCCATTCTATATATCATATTAGTGACCTGAAGTTTCTTAAAGAAGTTGATGTTGATACAGTGTTCGGGAAATACTACCTTGTCTTCTCTTAAAAAATCTGACCATTTCAGGTTTAGCAATTGAGTAGCCCACTGCTTCCTTATTATCTGCCCCGCAATGAGCATATTTGGATTACCCAAAACAGGTTGCTCCCTGGAGCCCTTCTGGGCTTTCTTTTGGTTTGGGGACAGAAAGGTCCACCAAGCTACTAATGACTTGGCAGTTGGGGTTTGCTTGTCACCTTCTGGTAAGTTATCAGGATTAAAAAGCAATACTGCTTCCGGGGAGATGTCTAAGTCTCTAAGGATCTGTTTCTCAACCTGTAACCAAGTTGGAATATATTTCCCCCCTCCACAAATCTGGTCCATTGTCCAGCCACATAGTACAGATGTAAGTCTGGAACTTTAAGACCTCCCATATTATAGGACAGTCGTAATATATTATATTTTCTCCTAGGGGGTTTAGCACTCCGTAAGAAAGTGGAGATAAGCCTTTGTATTTTAATAAACCAGGGTTTTGAAATGTTGTAAGGAGATAGATGTATTGAGTACAGAAGCCTGGGTAGCAGATTCATTTTAATCAACCCTAGCCTCGCTGCCCAGTTCAACGGAAGCTTATTTCATCTAGCTATATCCATTTTGACTACCGAGATTATCTTGCCCAGGTTTGCCTCTAGACCCTCGTCCTCATTAGTTGTGATCCAAATGCCCAAATATTTGAGCTTTTTCGATGACCATTTCAGTTGCAGATGATCAAAGTCCGACTTGTTAGTGAATACAGTAAGGGGAAGGACCTGAGTCTTGTTCAGGTTTAGCTTATAATTCGATACCCTGGAAAATCTCTCAATTATCTCCAAGACCCTGATGAAGCTCTTTGCTGGTTCCTGAAGGTGCAGCAGAATGTAATCTGCAAAGACAGAGACCTTCATTTCCGTCTCTCCAACGACAATATCCTGTATCTCCGAGTCCATCTGAATCACCCTTAGAAGGGGTTCCAAATAAATGTTAAATAGAATTGGTGATAGGGGGCATCCCTGTCTAGTTCCATTATCCAGGCAAATTTCTTTCGACAAATAACCATTACATAGTACCCTAGCCGTAGGGGCCGCATATAGATTTTTTATGCCTCTGAGAAGATCTTCCGAGAATCCCATAGCTCTCATAGTTGTAAACAGGAAGTTATGAGAAACCCTATCAAAGGCCCTTTCGGCATCTAGTGCAATTAATGCCATGGGTATGTAAGAATTTGAGGCCTTATGTAGCATATGATGGAGTTTCCTAAGTGTGTTGTGTGCCCCTCTACCTGACATAAATCCTACTTGTTCTTGATTTATAAGCCTAGGGGCAATTTTAGAAATTCTATTGGCCAAGATCTTTGTTAGTAGCTTCAGGTCCTAATTCATCAGGGCAATGAGTCTATAACTTCCAGGGGATTCTTTGTGCTTATCTGGTTTGGGGTAAGTGTAATATAGGCCTGATATAATGGCGGGTGAGGAACCCCGTCTTGCATAATGTTTGAGAATAGTTCCTTCAACAGAGGCAATATAGATGTAGCATGAGTTTTATAAAATTGTGCTGTTAGACCATCAGGTCCCGGTGTTTTGCCTTTTGGGAGTGAGTTGATTACCTCTAAGATTTCAAAGTCCAAAATAGGGGCATCTAACCACTGAGCTTGTTCTGGATCCAATTTTGGAAGAGGTATACTTTTCAAAAATTCTTTGATATCTCCCTCTCTGGCCGAAACACCCCCCTGATAAGTTTCCTCAAAATAGGTCGCGAAGGCATCAGCCATTTTCTGGGGCTCTGTTATGATATCCCCTTGATAACTAATCATTGGGATTACACGAGCTGCCTCCCATTCCTTTATTCTGTGTGCTAAAAGCCTTCCTGGGGTATCCCCTTGCATGAGATAATTGGCCTGAATTTTTTCTGCCCACTGATCCCACTTGCTAAAGAGGATGCCTGCCATTTCCTTTCTTAATTCCTTGAGCTCTAGGTCCACCCCCTCAGAGATACCTTCCAAGGGAGCCAGCGAGTCGATAGCATCCGAAATAAACCCTTCTTTCGCCCATCTCATACTGTTCCTTCCCGCTATAAATCTCTGAGCCAGACCTGAATATAAAACTTTACAAGTAGGCCATTTTAACCTCATGTCTGATAATGTAGGAAGTTGGGTCTGAATTATCTCCCTTAGAGCTTGCTCTAATCTGGTAATATATTTTCATCTACTAGTAAGGACTCGTCAAGTCTCCATCTGTATGGTTTCCTTGGGGGGCTTCCGTCGACCAGATCAATTGGACTGGGGAGTGGTCCGATAATATTCTAGTATGGGTAATCAGCTCCCTCACTCCCTGAACTGCTTCTTGATTAACCAAAAAAAAATTGATTCTTGAATGAGTTTTGTGTGCCCCTGAATAGAAGGTCACAGCATGGGCTCCTTTGTTACATACCTTAATTGGGTCTACCAGCACCGCCACCTCCTGGAGTTTGGCCATAGCTACCTGTGCTATAGATGGGGGCCGCACTGAAGGGGCCTTTTTATCAACTCTATTGTCGGGGCAAAGGTTCCAATCTCCTGCTAGGATTAAAGGGTGTGGGGTTAATAGGGCTATATCCCTTTTACCGAGGCAAAAAAGTCTGGGTTAGGTGGAGTGGGAGCATATATAGAGGCAATTGTTACTAATTCACCCATAATGGTACCCGTGACGTAGATCCCTCGGTAATCATCCCTAGCGTTGACCTGTAGGACCACAAATGGACAGTCTGTTCCGATGAGGACCGCTACCCCTCCTGAGGCTTTAGCATTTCCATCTCCAAAAACCTGCCCTACCCACAGTCTCTTTAAGAGACCCAGCTCCTCTTTTAATAGATGGGTCTCCTGCAAAGCCACAATTTGCGCTCCCAGTTGGTGAATATGTTTTAGTATCACCATTCTCTTCCTCCTCCCTCTGAGGCCTTTAACATTCCAAGTGATAATTTTAACATTAATCATGCAATTTCAATAATACCCCTCCTGTCCACTCCATCCGAGGCTGCCTAGAGATATGCATGGGTCGTGGACTCTCTTCCCCTCCTCTTCCAATAATCCCCCCATCCCGATCCTTTGATTGACCTCCCGACCAAATAGATACGTAGATGAACCATCTATTACTGAGCGGACTCCCAGACCCTCCCCATCCTTGTCGCCCACTCCGAGTCTACTTAATTCCCTGAAAGACACTCCTCTCCCCCCCTCGCATCCCCTTTAACCTATTCCCATAGGAATATTTCAAGTGATATCCTCTCATATTGTATACATGGGAAAGAGACTTTAGTACCTAAGTATGATAAATCCTAATAACCCCCCCTGGTGGAGAGAGAGGAACAGCAAACCCAACAAACACAAAACCAAAAAACAAAACAAAAAAAAAACCCTCTTTAATTCAGAGATAGGGGTCGAGATCATGTTGCGGGCCTACAGTTACATCTGGGATACCTGACCCCTAACACATCCTTTGTTTAGCAAGTCCACAGTTCCAAGTGAGATTAAATTGTCCCACCTATTTATCCTGGCCCATATTAAAGTACTAAAGAAATCTCATAGTGTAACAGCACCCCCCCCCCAAATCCTGGAGGATCTGCTACAAAAGGGGCGTCAAAAAATTAAAAAAACTTTTTTTGTCTTCTTTTTAGTCTTCCTTTTATTCTTCTTCTTCTCTTCTGCCTTCCTTGTCTCAACCTCTCTCTCTAACATAAATTTCTCCGGTTCATTTCTCTCCTATTGCCCAGTTGGATTCAACATATTCAGATCCCTAAAGATGCCGCACCAGGTCAAATCCCTCCTTGATAGGCAGTGTTTAGGTTGCAGATTTAAACAGGTCTGGAAGTTCCCGTCGTAGTCCTTCTGCTGCTTCCTTCACCGTTAAGTGCTTCTGGTCCCCGGATTGTAGCTTCACCACTAAAGTGGCAGGGTGTTGCATCCTAAACTTCACTCCAGCCAGATAAAGCTTTTTCTTTATTTCTCCATACTCCTTCTGCTTCTCCTGAATCCCTGGAGTCTGATCTTGAAATACCAATAGGGGTGCCCCATTCCATTGTAGGTTTTTTAGTGCTCTGGCTTTATTTAAGACATGAGACTTCTCCTTAAAAGTTAAGAAACGCATGATAATGACTTTTGGTCTGGCTCCCGACGGGGGTATCTCCCTAAGGGACCAGTGGGCTCTTTCCAAATTATATGAGTCTCCATATGGAGTTGGGCCTAACAGTTTCATTTGGAGGTCCTGAACAAATGTAATGCAGTCTACCCCCTCGGACCTCTCTGGGAGACCCACCAGGATCAAATTATTCCTCCAGCTACGTGATTCCTGATCCTCTACTTGATCCTCCAACCTTCTTACTTGCTTTCGAAGGGTCACCTGCTCCTGGTCGTGCGATAGGGATTTCCGTTCCTGAGCGGCCATACGTGCCTCCACATCTCCAAGTCTTTGGGCCAGGGCATTTAAAGTTGCTTTTATTGAGGAAAAATCTGCGACAAGCCCCTTAAGGAGATTTTTAATCTCCAGAGTATCGTCAGGGGATGCCTGACCCCCTCCCGCCCCTTCCTCATCAAGCCTCTGGTCCTCTGGCACAGGCGATGGGGGTTTTAGCCACTTCATTGCCGGTGCTCATGGGTCCGGGTTCTCAGGAGCTTCAAACTCCATCACGGGTGTTTTTGTCAGCCCCCCGATCGTTCGCGCTTCCACAGCGAGCAGGATTTCCACCTTGAAGTCCGGCGATTCTTTGAGGAGGGCAGAGGATTCCGAAGAGGTAAGCTCTTATCGACCACTACTCTAGGGGTCAAAATGACTTTTAATTTTAATTTAAATCAGTTAGGGCTCAGGAGCTCCGCTCAGCGCATCCATCCCTGACTAGCTCATCACGTGATCTCCCCAGGTAGACACATCTTATAGTTAGCTGTCTGACTTGTCCAAGGGTGATGGAGATAAATAGGTGTTCTATTGATAAGTTAATATTCATCCCAGGTAGTTCACTAGATATAAGTTCTGCCTTGGTGTAAATCAACACGCCACCACCTCTCTTGGTGAGTCAGTCACTCCCATATGAGGTGAAGCCTGGTAGTGCAATTTCATGGGAAGGGATGGAGGGCTTTAGCCAGATTTCTGTGATACATAGGACATCTGGTTTGTAGTGCCTGACCCACGCTTCAAGATCAGCCACTTTACACCTGATACTTTGAATGTTCATTTGGGCTATTATAAGTCCCTTAATTTTGGACCAGCAAGGAGATGAAGAGAGGAGGTTTTGATTTACTGCCATTTTAGGACCAAGGTTCAACTGAATATCTCCAGATAACAGCAGAAAGCAGGTCTGAGAGGGGATAGATGGTGGAGGGAGAAATGGTGATTTGCAGAGGGTTTTAGCCCAAGGGAGATTTAGTATAGTTTTATCACACCGAGCGAGAGCCACTAATTCCAAGGAAGATGAGAATGCATTTGGAGTGCATAGCATGAGGGGATTGGGGTATGGTGGTACAGGTCCATGGGAGAAAGGGGACACAGTTGTCAACCCTTTTTTTAGTATGTCATGTCGAAGACATACTAGGGTAATGCAGAACATTAGGAGACCCTTAATTGTGTTGATATACATTATTTAGAGTGCAAGAAACTGTGTATAGAGAGTGATGAGAATCAGGGGAAGTGTCAATAAACTTAGGGCTCCACCCCACGGGACCAGTGACTATAAAACAAACACCAGCCAAGAATAGGTGTGGTGGGTCGGTGGGTGGGAAGCCACCATGAAGCCATGGAGGGAAGCTGCAAAAGGGCTGTTGTCCCGGGAGTAAGTGTCCTTGGTTGCGGGGTGCAAGCGACTCCAGATGCCACAGTGAGCAGGGTGACAGAGCTCAGAAATTCAGAGGTGGGGTCCAAGGAGAAGAAGCAGCTCCTGAGGGGGAAAAGAAAAAGAAGAAAGGATGGAGATTACTAGCATTGGCCTAAAGATAGCAGATCCTTCATTAGAGGTTGGGATGCTATACCCCTATCATAAGGTGCATGATTTGCTTTTAATTGCTGGTATTCCCTGCTCATGGTGGTAATAGCCTTTAGATATCTCTATGTTTGGATGTTATATTATACATTTAGTAATCCCCCAGTGATGCAACAATGAATAGGGGCATATCAAATTCAGACTGTAACAATGTTGTACTTACTTTATCGTAGTGTGTATGTTTCACTATGCACCTACCTATTAGCTATTTGTACTGTGTCTTGTATACAGCTAAATAATAAAAGTAAAAAAAAAAAGATCAGATCACAGGTGGGCAGGCACAGTAATATTGGGTTACCAAATAGGTTCTTTAAAGTCGGGATAGGGAAGTAAGAGACCAGAGAGTGGGGCTACAATTCAGTGGAAATGAAGGGAAAATGACAACTTAGGGTCAGTTAGGTGGGGGATCAAGGTTAAGGCACAGAAAGATACCAGGGAGAGATCAAGGTAGAGGTAAAAGTTGCAGGAGGTGAGAAAAGTAGAAGAGGTAGATTTAAAAGTTGAAACAAGCCACAGAAAGCAGAAGATGAAAAGATTAATTACAGCAATAAAAATTCCTCTAAGCAGTAAAACTGGCTGAGATGAGATGTAAAATTGTTCTAAACAGTACCAGCTGGTTCAATAAAAAACAGAAACTTGCTCTAAACAATAAATCAGGCTTTGTGTTCAGGAGATAACTAATTAAGCTACAGCTCTGAGGGCAGATTTACTAAATTTAACAAAAAACAGCAAGTAAAGCTTAATGAATACAGTCCTATGATAGTAAAGAAAAAGACTGATCGAGTACAGTCACTGCACATTTGGGATCAGCATTTGTGAAAGTCAAAAATGGCACCTTTTCTTCTGAGTAGTAGATTATTGGGGCAGCTCTGATCTGCTTACATAGAGAGCAGGCAGATGTAGAAGGGCAGTTAAGCTCTGGAGTAAAGCTTCCCTGGTTGTGGGTGAGGAGCAGCTCCAGGTGCCATAGTGAGTAGGGTGAGAGAGCCCAGAAATTCAGAGCCGGGGGTCTGGGGAGAAGAAGCAGCACCTAGAGAGCAGGAAGCTGCAGAAGGGCTGTTATGCCCTGGAGTAAAGTGTCCTTGGTTGCGGGTGTGGAGCGGCTCCAGGTTCCACAGTGAGTAGGGTGAGAGAGCCCAGAAATTCATAGACTGGGGTCCATGGAGAAAAAGCAGCTCCTAGAGAGCAAGCAACTGCAGAAGGGCTGCTAAGCCCGGGAGTAAAGAGTCCTTGGTTGTGGGTGAGGAGTGGCTCCAGGTGCTGCAGTGAGTAGGGCAAGAGAGCCCAGAAATTCAGAGGTGGGGGTCTTGGGAGAAGAAGCAGCTCCTAGAAAGCAGGCAACTGCAAATGGGCTGTTAACCCCTGGAGTAAAGCATCCCTGGTTGTGGGTGTGGAGCGGCTCCTGGTGCCACAGTGAGTAGGGCGAGAGAGCCCAGAAACTCAGAGGCTGGGGTCCGGGGAGAAGAAGCAGCTCCTAGAGAGCAGGCAGCTGCAGAAGAGCTGTTACACCCCTGAGTAAAGCATCCTTAGTTGCAGGTATGGAGCAGCTTCAGGTTCTGCAGTAAGTAGGGTGATGGAGCCCAGAAATTCAGAGGTGGGGGTCCTGGGAGAAGAAACAGCTCCTAGAGAGCAGACAGCTCCCTCCTTCTGCTAGTGATACCCCTTTCTATGCACCCCAACATGCCACTGGGCCTCTCTACCACCATTGTACTCAACATGGCCACCTTTAGGTCATCTGAGATGATAACCCCCAGATCTCTTTCTTCCCTGGTGACTGTCAGCAGCTCTCCCTTCCAATCCTGTCTCTCTCTCTCCAGGGGTTTCTGAATCCCAGGTGCATGATTTTGCATTTCTTCACATTGAACCTCAGTTGCTATACTTCAGACCATTTTCCAGCCTTCTAAGGTCCCTCCTCATTTTCTCCAAACCATCTGGAGTGTCTACCCCATTGCAGATCTTGGTGTCATCTGCAAACAGGCAAACCTTCCCCTCCTGCCCTTCCACAATGTCACTAATGAAAAAAATAAAAAAGACTGTTCCCAGGACTTATTCTTGAGGTACCCCACTGTTCAGCCCCTTTTCTTGGATTGGATCCCATTTCCACCACCCTCTACTTCCTGTCCCCTAAGCAGTTTCTAACCCAATTTGTTACCTTTTGGCCCACACCCTGGCTACCCATCTTGCTTATCAGTTTTTTATTTGGAACGGTGTCAAAGGCCTTGCTGAAATCAAGGTAGATGACATCTACCACTCCCCCGTGATCCACCTCCCTCATTACCCAGTCAAAAAAATATCAGATTTGTTTGACATGACCTTCCCACTGTAAATCCATGCTGCCTCAGAGTCTGGGATATTTTGGATTCCAAGTGTTCCACAATCCTTTTCTTAAGCAGCGCCTCTATAGTCTTACCCACTGCTGAGGTGAGGCTGACCAACCTATAGTTTCCTGTCTCCTTCCTGCTACTATTTTTGTGAAGATGGACTACATGTGCCCTCTTCCAGTCCTCTGTAATCACTCTTGTATTGAACAACTCACTGAACATGGCTGCCAGTGGCACTGCTAGCTCCTTCCGAAGCTCCTTTAATATCCTGAGGTGTATGCTATCAGGACCCATTGTCTTGTCCACCTTCAGTTTTGTGATCTGTATCTTGCCTGTATTTGCACTAAGGGTTAAATGTTCTGGACCTGTTCAGAAATGTGGTGGCTTATTTCCTGTTTATTGACTTTCTCTGACCAGCGAAAAGTGAGCACTTTCCCGGGTTTTTTTCTGCCCATCCTCCCTAGACATATACAGGACATGGGGGCTTCAGTCCCACCACAAGTGAGATCTAGTTTCAGTTGCAAAGGTTACTGGGATTTGAGCCCCTTCTCTGCATGGGAGCCAAATTACTTGTGTACTCACAGGGATCCATACTCTGTCTGCACCAGGCCACAGGTGGCCCTTGGTTTCAGGATGGTGGTAATGTTCTGTGTCTGGTGTGGCACTGGTTCTCTCTGGTTGGGTCCCCAGAGCCCTGGATCCTAGATGGGCTCTGAGATGAGACATCAAGGGCCTGATGGTAGTGCACCCTCAAGGAGGGCTGCCTGATGGTGATCACAACACATGCCCCATGGTTCAGAAGGTAATCTGTAGCTTTCTTGTCAATTTTACTGGCTCACAGGAGGGGGGATCAGAACATGCGTTCAATGTGGAGGACAGAAGAGGTGGTGACGAGACATCACAACCCAAGGATGGGGTAAGATGTTATGAACTCAAGTAAACCTCATAGCTGTTGAAAAAGGGTGCTGTGACATTGAAATCTGATGAAAAGGCAAGATGCAGACAAACCCATTTCTACCTTGTTCTGCTTGGCGCCCATGCCTAGGTGCTGTTATAATGCTAGTTTGGAGGGTATACGCCTCACCATGTTATTAAAGAGGCTGTATCACTGTGTAAAACCACACTGATGTGGTGTGGTTAAATCCTGTGGTAACCCTGGTTCCTTTATGGCTGTGATGTGGATAATGACATGTTGTAAATATGTTATATAACAGCTAAATTCTGTTCCTGCTGCCAACAGGCTCACGGCCTGTTAATACTGATTACTCAGGATCCTTAGCGAGGGTTGCCGTCAGGACTCTGACTGTGTAATTCCTCCACTAACTTTGGTACTATGCACAATGCAATGCACATAAATTGCTGAGTTAAATCTCAAATAGGTTCTGATTCAAGCATGGTGCCCTGCATCCTGTTTCATTGCTGGAAATATGGAAAAGGAGGACAGAGCCTGAACAGAACCTAAGCATGCCCAAAATAAGTTGCTGTTTAAGTAAATATGTTGCAGGTTACCCGAGTCACCTTGCCAGGATCTGTAGATTATGTTGCATACATCTGTCTATTTATTGACAAGCCAAGGGTTGCTCAGAGGAGTCATTATTGCCATAGTGCCCAGCACCTGGGAAAGATGAGTGTAAAGGAGACAGCCAGCCCCACAGGTAGCAGAGGTAAAAATAGGAGAAGAGGTAAAGCCAGTTTGTCCTACTGGCCAAGGGTACAGTTCTAAGATGGAGAGCCAGGGTGCTGCAGGGATTATAATAGGCAGCACACTGGTGTTCATGTGATAGGAGAAGGAGACTGCCAAAACAAGAGATGTTTGCAAGGGGTGGCTCCTTGCAGTGGAGCCAGTGCATTCCTAGTGGTGAAGGATGTAGCTGTGACTACTTTGGATGATGGGGTTCTGTTCTGTAAGCTAGTTACAGATGCAGCAGACCCAACACATTTCTGTTGGCAGAGGTGCTGGCTTTGATGCTACAAATGACAATGATCCTCTTCACTCAATACAGGGATTTGTCTTCGCCCCTCCTGATAGGCAGGCAGTCACTCAGGATTCAGCTGGTTCGATCCCCTGTCAGGATAAAATCCTAACAGCAGTAGAAGACAGTGGCTTATCACCTTACCAGATGCAGTACTGGATCCCTGTGGCACCCCACTTGTCAGTGAACTTCACTAACCACCTCCCTCTGTCTCCTGTCCTCCAACCAATTTCTCACCCAGTTTACTACCTTAGGACCCACTTCTAGGCTGCCCAGCTTGTTTACAAGTCTCCTATGTGAAACAGTGTTGAATGCTTTAGGCCTATAGTTTTAGACCAGACTGGATCAGTGGGAGAGAAGATCCTGTAGTTAACAAGGATATGGCTACAATTTGCCTCAGTATCTCCAGATAAAATAAGTCTGATATCTGGTAGATGCCTGCAGAGTAGATCTTGACATAACTAGAGATATGGCCACCTGGCACAGTTAGAGGAAGAGAACATTATGTAGCAGTTTCCACTGCTGAACCTACCATGGAGTATCAGAAGAAAGAGACTGCACTCATCCGCAGTTGGAGATGGGTATAATGGTGGGAGAAGCATACTTTGCCCAGTTCATGTGTTTCTGGAACCCAATGAGTACAAAGTAGGCAGATGTCACCTTGCAATTCTTAAATATACATCTGATCCAGATAGGTATTACTAGGGAACACTTAGATACTAGATAAATTAAGTACAATAACAAAACATTAAAAATAGCCAGCATAAAGTAATTGCAGGATACCTCTAACCAGATTAGCAAAAACAGACGACATAGAATTGCACGGTCGCTGTGTGAAATCAGTTTTCGGGACAGTTCCAGGAAATGACAGTGACACTATTTATGAGAAGAGGTCCTAAAATGCCTCTGTTGAAAATTTGGTGTCGAAAGTCCCTAAAATGATGGTGTTGCAAGCATGCATTGTGCAGTTTCCATGCACTATTGTAACTTCATCAATCTGCAATATTTTCATGCCACATTTTCACCACTGGCATTTGTACACACCTCCTTATCAACAGTCCAGCTGACATTTTTCACAGCCTGCCCAAAATATCTTTCTGCAGCTGTGGCACACAATGACGTGCTCGCTGTGCAAAATCACCTTTTGGGACACATTAACAAAATCACAGTGCTATGCATCTCTAGCTCCACCACTCCCACTGCCAATGCCAGCACGACAACATTCAGCATTGACAAATGCTTGTTTTTTATATCACAATATGGTGGTACATCCCAATAATAGAGGAAAACAATGGCATGAATTTGTAAAATAATGGGTGGGAGTATGTAATGCAGCATGGATACAAGGAACAGGAAGATTGTTGGCAAAGACAGTGGTGATAGGGAGCCAGGTAAAAACAATGATGTGGAAGCTGATTAAATGGAAAGTCCCTTATGAAGAAATACAAAGTAATGGCAGACAAGGAATTTATGAAATCATACGAGTGAAGGCAGCAAGAGAAGAATTTCAATTACCTTACTGTCCAAGTAACTGTATGCCGGAAGCTTTATCGTAACTGACTAACAATCGATTACCAGCTTTCAAGTGGGATTTGATGTGGCTTACAGTGTACGGGACATTTAATGTGAAAGGCAATAATAAACATAAACCAATAAATAAGAGATATTGCCCTAGACCAGAATGTAATCAAATTCTAGAAACCCAGGTACATTTGTTTTTAGAGTGTGGATATGGTAAAACATTATGGAGCAGAGCTGTGCAAGAATGTAATATGCCGCAGCTGATGACTTTAACATATCAGGAGTTGGTGCTAGCTATATGGTCATAAAGATGAAACAAATATCATAAAGAAACAGTTCAAGTTTTTTGGGCAATACAGAAATATTATATTTGGCAGGAGAGGTGTAAACTGGTGATACAGCAACAGCCTGTGACATATGAAGAAATTTTTTAAAATGTATCAGTGTCTATACAGCAAATATATGAGATGGATGTGAGGAAGAAATCAAGGCAAGTGGAATCTACATTATGGAAAGGGTGTACACGGTAGGTTACTGTATGAAGAAAGAAAGCATACACAGAGAAAAAGGGGGAAGAAGGCTCATAAAATAAAAAAATAGAAAGGTGATGGGTACAAGAAAAAGAAATAGGAAAAAAAGGAAGTGAAATGGAAAACAAAAGAAAGAAAAAAGGGAGGAGGAGACAAGAGAGAATGCAAAGCTTCTGAACTATAGAAGGAGATATAGCTGATAAAAGAGAGAAAGAAGGAAGAGTAGAAAGAAAGAAGATGACTGGGATGAAAGATCTTAAATTATTTCATGAAGTTTGGGACAGAAAATTTTTTGATGATGCAAGAATATGAAAATGAATTATACTTTTCCTATTGCCCCTCAAAATTCCCCTACTCTTTATAGGGGCACTGCTGTACCTTTTCGGTTGGCAGACCAGGTGGCTGCAGAGGGAGCTGGACTGCAGCAGGCTGGGAAGCGATCCACTGACCCAGCCCGTGGAGCACAGGAGGACATGCCAATGAATGGCTAACAAATTACCAGAGCTGAGGATATCATGGATGGGATGGATGTGGAGGAACTCCACACTTCAGAAGGTATTTCTTTGGAGAAGGATGAGGAGTTATGAGAGAAAGAACTTGCGGAAAAAAGATTAAATTGCTTAATATGCTTGCCGCTGATGAAGAAATGTACAAAAAAAGAAAACAGGACTTACAGAACAAAAGAGATGTGCTAATGCTTACCAAGAGGAATCTATCAGACACGACTATGCTGAGTGATGGCCTAGCCAACAAGGGCACCTCCCCTCCTCCATGTTGTGAAACTTAAAGTTCTCTACCAACAGTATCAGCAACTGTCAAAAGTGCTTTCTTGATCCAACCACAGGAATAATCAGCACCAGAGTGGTCACCAGAAAAAGCCCTGACAAATGCGGGCTGGTTAAAAACAACCGAAGGAAAATGGATTCCAGATCCAGATTGGGACCCTGTATCAGACTTTCAGGCCAATCCTGAATGGCGTCCAACAAACACTGAACAGGTAGCTTCCACTACTAAAAGTAATACAGCCATTGAAAGCAATGCCTTGTAAAAATCAATTCCAGACTCAAATGTTAAAAATCCCTGATTCAGTCACAAGCATTGCCACAGCAACTATTGAAGTAGTAGAAAAACTGGAAGCTGTTCCCGATAAAAATATGCCTTGCAATGACAATATAAACACCAGTGACTCTGAGTCTTCATCTAAAGAAATAAGTCAGACACCCGATAACTCAATCCTGAATGTGGGGCAATCGGTGCCCAAGGAAACAAATAAGCCCCCAACACAAGGCCCCAGATTCTCAGACCTATTTCCTGGGACTGAGAGCTGCCCTAATGAAAGCGTTATATGACTGAGATACAAAGGTGGTCTGGACCCCTGACCAGACAGGCAGTATGTGGGAAAAAATTATTAAAATATCCCCTGCATTTTTCTCCAGCTGATGTCTTTGCTTTTATCAATATCTCAAGGGAGGACAATTTTGATGTAAGTTTTCAAAACCCACAAGCTTTGGAGCATTTCGGGCTATGGTATAACCAAGTAATGTTTTCCACCCTCTGGACACCATTCCTAGTAATTCATCTGACAAAACCTCTGATTGAATTTGTGACCATCATGTTTTGAAATGAGGGAGTTCATGTTGGAGACATTATACATTGGTTACAGCAAAAATGTGAGGTCCTGAGCGCACCTGAGGCAATATTAGATTCTGAGCAATTCTGGACTGGGGGATAGAAATTTAAAGTGAAATTAGGCAGACTGAAAATGGCATCTCCCACATCCCAATTTTTTTTTTTCTAGGAGGAGATTGGGGAGTATGCTTTTATGCTGGACAGCCAAAGGTGTGTTATAAATGTGGGGTAAGAACCCACCTCTCTAATGACTGTGATAAACCCAGATGTGACATCTGCAGAGAGGTGGGCACATCAGTATGCAGTGTGCAAATCACACAAAATGTAATCTGTGTGATGAAACAGGTCATCTTTTTCATGAATATCCCTGGGCATCTTGAAACAAACTCGATGCCATAAACCCTGATGAGATAATACAGAAAACTCAGAGAGATGCTGCAGTTCCTGAGGAGGTTCAGACACTACAGATACCTCAGTCAGAATTGGTACCTTGGATATTCAGCCCACTGAAATAGTGGAAGTAGCCCCCCCCAACATACTACTAGCTATAGTACTGGTATACCTGAAGCCAGAGCACAAACCTTACTAACTCCTGTTTGCTAAACTATATGGCCAGAATTCTCAAAAGGGATGTGCCCAGTGCATCAGAGATGTCCCGGTGCATCTCTAACTTGCACTATGGCATGATTCTGGAAGGGGGACTATGTGCCATTGCATCCCCGATGCACCAGTGCATCACAGATGCACCTCATACCACCCATAATGGTATGCAGCACATCTGAAGGGGCTGTGAAGGGTGAGTGCTCATGCATATGGAGCGCAGCCCCATTCGCAGCTAACTTGAGAATACATCCCAGGAGCAGGATTGGGAGATGCCTCCCAGATAGGTCTACTTCAAGTAGACTTAAGTGGGTGGCCACCCACAGGTAGGCTGTCATACTGCAGACAGCAGCATGGCAGCCTGCCCACCCTGGCTTTCCAGTGTGCTCCCCTTCCTGCCCGAGTCCACATTGCAATGTCGCTCACTGCTGTGGTAGATATAGCACACAGAACCCCCCCCGGCCTGAGGCTCTGTTTCCAAATCGCACACTGCAGCAGTAGAAACATGGTCAAAGCCCCCCCCACCCATAACCCCTGATGCAAGCCGCACATTGATGTGAATGACACAGTACAGTACTCACTGCAAGCCCATTGGTCAACAGGGTCCACCAATGGGCTTTCAGTAGTACAGTAGCTGTCATTCACAGATAGCTCTGTCAGCGGGCAGCCATGGCAGATTGCGGGTGGGTTGTGCTGCCCGCCGATCAGAAGAACCTGCTTGGATGGGGGGAGTTGTGTGGTTTGGGGTGCCTGGAGGGTGGGTGGGCAGGTGGTCCACTGGGGTGCCAGAGAAGGGTGGGATTCTTAGCCATATTTCAGTTGGGTCGGGTGGGGAGGGCAGGTGGGGATTCGGTTCTTCTCCTCTACTGCTGTAGTGAGCTGCATTCCTTGGGAGCTATTTGCAGGAAGGGAGGGTTCTGTGCAATTGACAGTACTGCTGCAGCATGTGGCTTGCATCAGAGGCTATGGACAGAGTGGGAATTCTGTGCATTTGATAGTACTGCTGCAGCGGCGGCTTGACTCAGGGGATACGGGCAGAGAGGGAAGTGGCAGTCACCTGACCGGGATGCTGGGCTTGGCTGTATTGCCACTCATGCAGGGTGCCCAGTACATCCTTGCACAGGGCATGCAAATGGGGCCATAATGACATGCAAATGGCCCCATGATGCCTTGCATGCCTAATGGCCCCATTTGCACATTGGTGGCTGTGAATGGCACTTTTGGGCACAGCGCATCCTGAGATGCACTGCTCCATTGGTTTCCCTGCCCAAGCATGGAGATGCGCCGGCACTCCTCGGACTGGGCAACATTGTGATATTCACAGAAGGGATGCACCGGGAGCATCCCCCAGTGCATCTTCTGTGAATGCCACAGCTGGTGCTCAGTGCATCTCATTTGTGCCGGGACATCCAAGATGTGCCAAGTGCAAGGGTTTTGAGAATACTGCTATATATATTATATATATATATATATATATATATATATATACACACACATTTACTGTATATATAAAATAGGGGCATGGTAGCACCTCTATAGTTAGGGTTGAGTAGGGTGTTTATTGTTAAACTCCTAACTTTGCACCTTAATAAGTTTGGCAGTATTCATTGGTATAGCCCACAAATTTGTATTTCCCCTTGACATGCCATGTTGTCAACACATAGAAAGTTTCATGATGGCATCTTCTGCAATTTCCGAGGTCTGGATTCCCCTTATTTTGTAAAAAGATCACATTTTTTCCTATACTTAACATATTTTTTTTGCCTTTTTCCCCTCTCATATATGGGCTACATAGTACTGAATTTCTGCATGAAACTGGTAGGGTAGAGGAGGTCTGTGCTGAGATAGTGCCTTTCAAAGGTTTCATGAAAAAAGAATTAAACAGTTCCAGAGTTATAAGGATTTAAAATTTGATTTTGGATAAATGTCTGGTGTCAACCCCAAATTTTTGGTTTGTGACACTTTTTGGTTCACATCACTGAAGTATCACGAACCAAAAACGAGCCTTATGAGCCAAAATGTTTTGGGGGGTTGAGATGGTTGCCATCCTATTTCTTCATCTTGAACACCACAGAAATATGAAAACACATATAAATGGACACTTTGAGAAAAACAAAAACATGAATCGTCCCAAATGGGACCTCCTAAGGAAGATTCAGATGTGTTTTTTTTCAAAATGTGCCAGAAATAGTATTTTCAAACTTTGGGATTGTCCTTTTCCGATTTTTGGTTCGTGAACCAAAAAATTTTGGTTCACGAACCAAAAATGTTGGTGTAAACCAAAAATGTTGGTTCCTGAAATAAAAATGTTGGTATAAACCAGATATTTTGGTTTGCAAAACAAAAATGTTGGTACAAACAAAATTATTTGGTTTGAGAACCAATAGTTTTGCCCTATGAACCAAACATTTCCGTTTGCAAATCAAACATTTTGGTGCAAACCAAAAATATTGCTTTGCAAACCAAAAATGTTGGTCTGTGAACTGAAAACTATGGTTCAAACTAAAATTATGTTTCACAAAACAAAAGTTTTTGGTTTGCACTGAAACTATTCCTCAGTGAGCGCTGTTAGTGCTAGCAGGCAAGAATGTCCTCTTGTCCCCAAACAAAAGTCCTGTTTGTTCTGTAACTCCCATTCCAAGTCTCAGTCTTCACTTACACATCCCAAGTAACCATATAGTGAAGCTAAGTCTTCCATTTCGCATAGGGCCTAGAGGGCCCCGTACCTCTGCACCCATGGCTGCATGGAAGCACATGGCTTAGAAGACCTTGCATTTCCATAGCCAGAATGAGTTTTGGCTCTACACATCTGCATCTGTATCTACATGAAAACACATGGACCAGAGAGCCAGGTGGTTCCACACACCCCCAGATAGCCCCACAGTATCTCTGCATTCATAGCCAGCAGCCAGTTGGACACTTCAGTTTTCATATGGACTCTTCCCTTGGCACAAGGCCCAGAAGGTCCTGTGTGTCTGCATCTGTTAATGAAGGAACTTGTGTGAATGAATATACGATTCCACTATCCCAAAAAGAAAGGAAATTCATTGCAAAAAAACCTGCATTAATACACCAGTTAGGGTTCAACTTAATGCCACAAAATTAGGTAAATATGGCATTAGGGTTTCCAACCCTAACTCACCACCCTCCCAAGTAACAAAAGGAGACAAGACCACACAAAAAAACACAGACACCCATCATCAGGTAAGACAAACAACATACCCTGTTTACAACTGACACAAACGCAGTGGCATTGATGCGATGTCCTGTGGGCCCTAAGTGAAGAAAGGAGATCACATCTGACATTGAATTCTCATGAAATGGGGTGGGCATTAGGGTTGAAAACTCAAAGGAAGAGCCCCCCAACTGATTTTCTAAGACTCCAAAGCCCAAAACCCTAATGTTTTTTCCTTTTGCTGTTTGGGGTAGTGGGGAGTTAGGGTTGGAAAAACTAATGCTATATTTCCCTGCTTTAGTGGCATTAAGTTGAACCCTAACTGGTACATTAACATACTTTTTTGCAATGAATATCTATCTATCTATCTATCTACAATATCTATCTGTCTGTCTGTCTGTCTGTCTGTCTGTCTGTCTATCTATTATAGTGGCATGGTAGCGCTACTGCAGATAGGGTTCAAAGGTCACTTATATGTTAAATCCAAACATTTGCACTTTCGTAACTTTGCTACTCTTCTATCAATTTGCATGAAATGTTGCATGTGCTGTCGGGGACCAAAGATCTCTTGATGTTGCACGTTTCGTATCAGTCAGTTGTGCGGGTGGCGAGATGGGAAATGTCAAAAAATGAGAAAATTACCATTTTTGTGTAAATACTCTGTCACACCATTTCTCAGGAATGGCTTGGGGGTTTGGTCTGAAATGTTTAGGGTATATCAGGTTTGGGTCACAGATGTGCCATTTGGAAAGGTTTGGTCAGAAATATTAATACATTCAAAAGTTATTAAAGTTCAAATTTTCCCATTATTTCCTATGGGAAAAATTAGGTGTGCTGTCTGAAACAACTGTTTCATTGCCACAAAAGCATTTTTTATTGTCACAAATGCAGAATGTAGTGTCGATATTCCATCACCTTGTTTTCAGTTAGCAAGGCAAACAAATTTAAATATTTCAACAAATACTTGCAGTTGGTAAACACCAACAGTTGTGTTTACCTAATTGGGGCCCAAGGAATCAGATTCTGGGGTCAGCTTCCCCCAAAAATGCCCAGAAATATGTTAATTTTGTCCACAGGCATGTTTGTGCCACAAATTGCGGTGTTTGTTTCATGAAACAAGGGGAGTTTGTGCCAGAAATTGTGACAAAATCCCATTGTTTTGTGGAAGAAGGAAGGGTGTTTTGCAAAACAGCTGCTGCAGTTTTAAGCACAAATATAACCACAGAAAAAAGTTATATTTCTGGCCATTTTGGGGAAAAACTGACCCCAGAATATGATTTCTTGGACCCCATTTAGGCAAATGCCTGTTGATGTTTACCTAATTCAAGTATTTCTTAACATTTTAGAACCCCCGACTTTTTTGTTTTTAAACCAGAAAAAAGAAAACGGTCCTTTGTCATCCCCACCAGCCTCCTCCCCCATCCTGACTCTCCCACTGAGCATCCACCACCCCACACTCCGCCTTACTCTATTCTTACCTCTGGAGGTCATCTGCTGTCATATTCTATGGACCCAGACACATCTGCACTCTTCAAAGCTGAACACAGAAACTGAGGAATCAAGGTAAGTGCCGTACAATGTATTTCAATGGCATTTTCAATGTATGCTCATAACTTTGCCATTTTTAAATATTTTTTCACCACATTTTCAACATAGGCTTTTTGGGACCCCACCTCATGAACACTGCTACTGTTGTTTCATTAATCAGGCACAGAGGGTGATTTTGAGGTCGCTGCATGAAATCACCTTTCAGGGGCCAGCTAACAAATCACAGTGCCAGTGTTCATGGGGTCCCAAAGAGCCCATGTTGACAATTTGGTGAAAAAATTCCTAAAAATGGCCGAGTTATGAGTGTTCATTGAAATGTTTATATGCAAGTACGTAACTTTGGTCATTTTTAATATTTTGACTCCAAATTTTCAGCATAGACATTTTTTCACACCACCTCATGAACAGTACAGCTGTCATTTTTCACATTCTGCTTGAAACATGTTTTCACATCTGTGTCATGGAATGGCATTTTCACATGGATTTGATAATTGTTACCTATAGGGTTTATGAGGTGGGGTCATAAGAAGACTATGTTCAAAATTTGGGGTTAAAATATTAAAAAATGCCAAAGTTATGACCATTTGTTGCAGTTTTGGTATGCCCAGTCATAACTTCAGAAATGTTAAATATTTTGACCCAGATTTTCAACATAGCCTTCTTATTACCTGACCTCATATATGTCACAGCTGTTATTTTTCAAAACCTGCCCAAAATGTGTTTTCGCTCCTGTGGTGCGGAATGGTGTTGCAGTTGCAAAGAATTAAATTTTGACTTGCCTTTGAAAAGTTTCTGTACCAGGGTACATGGGGTGGGGTAATAAGATTATATATATATATATATACACAGTATATAGATATATATATATATATATATATATATATATATATATATATATATATAAGAGAGAGAGAGAGAGAGAGAGAGAGAGAGAGAGAGAGAGATATCTATATATGTAGCATACAAATTGTAAAAAAACAAAGACAAGGCGATGCGTCAGCATGTGGTCTAAAAGCAAAACAAAATGGTTATATTAAATGCACGCTGAAAATAGAAAATAGAGTTAAAAATCTACGTTTCGACCTTAGGTCTTCTTCAGGAAATATCTAAAAGAGAAAAAAAACAAGTTAGTGTAGAGGAGAGGTAAAATGAGAGAGATATATATGTGGAGAAAGAAGAAGGGGGAGGCAAAGAGAGAAGAAGTGATAAATGGTAAGATTAAGAGAGAATCTGTGAAACAAAAAGGTGATGATGGGAAAGATAAAACATAATGGGAGAGAAAGAGCTGGGGAAGTTCCCAGGTAGAGACAGATTAACAGGGCCTTGTAAGAAGGTTGAAAGGTGATTATCTATATATGTATCTATGGAGGGAAGGGAGTGGAGGACCCAGTGGGCCCTGTGCTCCCACAGACAAATAAAGATATGATTATACTAGCTGAAAAAGTAAGGAAATTAATTTCAAAAACCTTCTTTAATGCATCAGTTATGGTTATTACTAAAATGACAAAAGCAGAGAAATGTGGTGTTAAGGATGCCAACTCTAACACCCCACCCTCACCCTGCAGACACACAGGTGTCGGGGTGTGCCTTGGGATCATCATCCCTAACACTCACCCCATACTCCTATACTGTACCCATATCAGCTTATTTACTTATGGAATGAAGTAAGCATTAGGGCTGACTACCCCAAGGCACACACCCCTGACACCTGTTAGTGTCTCCAGGGTGGGGGTGAAGTGTTAGGACTGGAAACCCTAACACCACATTTCCCTGCTTTTTTGCTCAAGTAACAACCCTAACTGATACATTAACAAAGTTTTTTGCAATGACGATAGATAGATAGATAGGTAGATAGATAGATATACATATTCTTTGCAACAAGCTATGTTAATGCATCAGTTAGGGTTGATATCAAACCATAACATTGATGGAAATATGACATTAGGGTTTCCAACCCTAACACCTCACCCATGCATACCGTGCACACACCAACAGGCATTGAGGGGGTGCCTTGGGGTTATCAGCCCTAACGCTCAACTTTCTCCTATACTGTACCCATCTCAGCTTATTTACTTATCCCGATGTCTGTTGGTGTGTGCACAGTAGGGGTGGGATGTTAGGGTTGGAAACCCTAACATCATATTTCCCCTCCTTTCTACGGGTTGATATCAATCCTAACTGATGCATTAATGTCGTTTTTTGCTAAGAAATTCCTTACTTTTTGAGATAGTACAAAGGTATCTTTATTTTTCAAGGGCCCAGCACTCCCAAACATCAGAACTTTTTGAGACAGCATAATGATATCCTTAGTTGTCTAACTGAGTGCAGGGCCCCATCTCTCCATAGATGTGTAGCTCTATGTTTATGGGGAAGCACAGGGCCCTCCTGGCCCTGCACTTCCATTTGTAAGACAATAGCAACCAAATTGTCTAAATAGCCTTTCTATTACCCCACCTCATCAACCTGACAGTAACAATTATCAAATCCCATCAAAAACATCATTCCACACACGCGGAGGATAATTCCACGGCAGTGGCACGAGAAGACATTTTGGGCAAGACTTCAAAAATGACAGCTGTCATATTCATGAGGAGGTGTAAAGAAATAGGTATGTTGACAATTTGGGGTTAAAATACTGAAAGTTAGCAAAGTTACAAGTGAGCATAGTGAAATGTCAACAGATGTACACAACTTGGCCATTTTAGCATAGTTTGCCCCCAGATTTTCAACATGCCCTTCTTATGACCCCACCTCATGAACAGGTATGGCAAAAATTTTGAAATCTGGCACAAAATTTGATTTTGCCACCCAACTGTGAAATTGCCTTTTGGGCAGAATTTGTGAAATGATGCCCCCATTGTTCATGAGGAGGGGTATCAAAAAGGTATTTCTTAAAATTTGGTGTCAAAATATGCAAAAATGGCAGTGTTATGCACCAAAGTTGAAAGTTTCCCATACGAAAAAAGATATTTTTTATGAGTCATCATACGAATCAAGATCTTTTTTCGTTTGACGCCAATCCGAAAAAAGAATTTCAGTGTTAAAAAAACACATTTTAAGGGCATTCCTTGAGCAGTAAAGTGCAGAATGCAGCTAAGGGGGGGGGGGGCCCAATAAGCAAGCTACATGTGTTGGTTCCTCCCCAGAATATCATTTTTGGGGGGTTCCCAAATTTGAATTTCTCAGGCAAAACTGAAAACAAGGTGGGAGTCATATGAAAAAGTAGTTTCCTGAAATGAAAAAGGATGATGTACAAAAAAAGAATAATTTTTTCACTTCATACAACTATCTTTTAGTGCTTACTGAGCATGCTCAGAAGTTCTTTTTTTGCATTTTTTAAATTCAGTAATTTAAAAACGGCTTATTATTTTTTTTCACCAGACTAACAAAAGGCACATCTGTGGGCTAGTCCCTTTCTGCCCTGTACATTTCAGACCAAGATTCCAAACTGTCTGGGCTGTAGGTAAGTTCAAGGAAAAATCCCAGCAAAGTCAATATGAGAAAAAAATACTGTTTTTACTTCTCTGGAACTCAAAAACCACACATCCAACCATAATGTAACTTTTCACATCTTGAAATCTACCCTTGGCAATAGTGCATGTGTATTTGCATGCAAATCCATTGAATGGCTGCAAAGTTATTAAAGTGCAAAATTTCACGTTTAACATTGATGTGTCTACTCAACCATTACTATAGTGCGCGGCCATGCCCCCATAATGTATCAGTTACAAAAAACTTCATTAATGCTCCAGTTAGGGTCAAAGTGACAAAGTTGGGAAATTAAGTGTTAGGGTTCCCAACCCTAACACCCCTCCCCACTCTACCCCCAACCAGGCAGCACAGCAGGTTTGGGGTGTGCCTTGGGGTTCTCAAGCCTACCACTTACCCCATTCCATCTGCAAATAAGGTCAGATGTTTAGACTGTATGAAAATTGGGTGAGCATTAGGCTTGAGAACCCCAGGGTGCACCCCACACCTGCTGTGTTGCTTGGTTGGGGTGGTGGGGTGTTAGGGTTGGAAACCCTAATGCCTCATTTCCCAGCTTTTGTCACTTTGACCCTAACTGGAGCATTTAAAGTTTTTTGCAACTTATTTCCTTACTTTTTGAGATAGTATAATCGTATCCTTATTTCACTGTATGAGCACATGGTCCTTCAGACCCTGCAATCCCAGGCATTTTGCTATGGGAGCACAGGATCCTTCATACCCTGTGCTCCCAGGCATACATTTCCTTACTTTCTGAGATAGTATAATTGTATCCTTATTTTACTGTAGGAGCACAGGGTCCTTTGTGCCCTGCGCTCCCATGCATTTTGTTGTTACTGAGGGAATTTGCATGGAAACAAGATTTTTATCACTTCAAGTGCATGTGCTTCTACAGAGTATTCCCCATTTTGTCATAATCCTCTGTTGTGACATTACAGTCTGTTGCCATGAGAATAATTATGTCATAAGTACAGTTCTATGGCATCAGGTGAGGAACAAGCAATAGGAGCTGATGAACTCTCATGAAACAAAGATCCGGTTTTCATGCATATGACCACAGTAATAAATAATGGAGAAAAGAATTACAGCACTTATATAAATATAAGCTGAATTTTGTTCAAATGTGTTTTTCAATGTTCTCCTGGAAGTATTTACTGCTCTTTTAAATCCAGTCTCCCTTTAATTGCCATAGATGTTGTTAGGCAAGATGGTCACTGTTTGTACAACTGTATCTTAATGATGATGATCGGGTAAAAACTGTATGGTAATTCATGGTGTAAGGGTTTGCAGCTGCTGTAGTTGTCCAGCTTGTCTAAGATAGTTGAAGACAGGATGTCATATCTGTCTACGTTCCTAGCTTTAAACAAATAAATAAATAAATATTTTTTTTTTCTTTTTTACAAAAACAAGCTTTCAGCAGGCACACCCCCATCTCTGTATTTAACCTAGTCACTATATTTCATGTCAGCACTGTAGCCAAAAGTGAAGACTGGGTTAAGCCTTAAAAGCTACATGATGTCATGCCAAATCCTCAATTGCTCGACCCCTTTTATTGGAATTAATGCAAAATTCAGTTGCAAACAGCATACCATTGGGAGAGCGAACCCCTGACAGTGAAACCATTACAGCGACACAACCCGTTCAACATCCACAGCATCAAACGGCATGTCAGAGGGTGGTACCAGTACAGTGACTCCAGCTGTTAGCTGTTCTTCCCAGTAATCTACCCCCCCCAGAGTTGATTCTCTATAAGTCTGTGGGGTGCGGGGGACAGAGACCCCCACGTAGATGGTGCAAGGGGTGAAGCCCCCCACACAAACAATGTAGAAAAGCCCTGTTGCTTGGGGCACCATGGTGGTCTGTCGATGGATTTGCCAGTCAACGTGGTCAATGTCAACAAATTCTTGTTGCTGTGGAGGATGTCAACAACTTTATTGTCAAACTAGCTTGAAGGAACCATTGCATACAACACTCATACCTTCACTGCATGCATGCATGCATGCACACTGCACACACACGCACAGCCAATTTGTACATCTGGTGTAAGTGATATGCAAGCAGCTTTCTTTTCTGAAGCTGATTACCCGCCCCGCACCTCAAATGCAACAATCTGCTGCTCTGTTTGTAAATATCACTTCATAGCCTAAAAGTGCAGGTACATGATGCCCATAGCAAAGTTCCCAGATCAGTTTACCTGAGGAACTGATATGCAGTTAGTTTTTGTCTGAGAGAAGTGTTTTAACTACCTGCTTACAATACTGCATGCCAGCTAGTAACTGTATATGGCTGTGAGTAAGGGATTGGGGCTTGAATCCCACTAACATAAATATTTTTAAGACATTCCTTTCCTGCAGATTTCAACTGAGTGGTGCTGGAACATCAGAATAATAATGTTTAAGAAGGAACAGCTCTTGACATAAAGTATTCTCTAAGTAAACTGATTACAGATAACTTTGGCTGTTAAACTGGTCCAGCATCTGTCTGCTAACACCAACTCCCAGTAACCAGGACTAGAAATGACACAAGGAAAAGGTGCAGCAGTAGCCCCAAAAATGCAGTGCAAAATTGTCAAAACAAGCATGCTTAGTTAAAAGGATAACAAGTTTACCAACAGTGGGCATACTTTAGAGGAATGTTAATTTATTTTACTTGTTTGTATGTTCAGAAATAGCTTCAATATTATGTGGATAAGTCAATATTCTTGGCACGATTAAGGGTACATTTGGGTGTACAGTTTGTGTGTAGCACTGTGAAAAAAATGCATATAGCACTTGCAAGGTCTGCCATCAGACTCTCAGTGTACCAATCCAACCTCCCATGAATGGAAGCATGCAGAACTTAGATCCATGACGAATAGGCATCTGTTTTGCACAATGTTTATTAAATACATCCATAATTGTGTCCTGTATTTCAATTTGCAGTGTTACAATAAACTCGTGCAATTTATAAAATACAAAGACACTAATCAAAGCAGGCACATGGTTCTATCCCAGCAGGTCTAAACACAAGCAATGTGATCTATAAGTATAGTGTCTGTAGCTTGGAGTTGCATTGTAATGGGTGGCAAGCTTGAGGTTCGCTGCCTTAGTTTGCATCAGCGGGATTTGTGGGTGCAGCTGCAGGCTCCAACACTGTGCTTCCACCTGTGAGAGCTGCTGCTGCCTTATTAAAGAGGAGTACCCCCCCACATGCACACACACTACCATCAGTGACCCCTGTTCCAAGTCCAAGCCTGCCCCCTCCCCTTGCCTGCAGGAGATGATGATTTCCACTTTGGTTGATGGGATGCTGCCTGCTATGGGATTGAACTCACTGATGGATGCCATATCATCCAGTTTGTCCGTAACATTTTTCTCCATGGGTAACCACAATGCAGTCGTGCAACTCAAGGATGCCCATGGGATGGAGTAACACCTGACTGCAGGGTGAGAGAGAGAGAGAGTACTGAGGGGTTTAACTTGTGTGGGCTTAAAGGTAGTCTGCTTACTGGATTCAGGAAGTCCCTCCAATATGGAGGACTGATGGAGCCGCTGAGGACGCTGATGATGAGGATACAGCAGTTGCAGATGCTGTTGGACCAGTCCCACCTCTCACTTAAAAGCCTCCACGAAACCTTTCTTTCCCAAATGCACAGTGACTGTGGGTATCACGGAGCTTAGATTTATTTTTTCCTTCTTCTGTCTTCTTTCTTTCTAATAATAGTCCCGAGACCACAACTCCAACTCCATCTTTTCAGAGGCACAGAGTCCTTTCACTTACATACATGCCCTCATGGTAGTGGCTAGTGGTTGTACAACTTCTACTATAATCTGCTGTTTGCATACCTTTCTTTTCTGCTGCTATAAGGAGGACCAATTGACTTCTTCATGCAGTGCTGATGTCGGTGCTTGATTGTAGCTGCTGTAATATGAGCAAATTTCTTCTCATCTGTGCTGTGAATGAGAAGAGATTGTGGGGATGTCACGGTTAAATCCTTTTTCGTGAGACAATTTCCTTTTTTGCAAGAATGAAAAAGGACTTGTGAAAAAGGAACTTAGTGAGTCACGAAAAAGGATTTAAATACTTGTGGGAAAAAAGTTTAGAGGGCATGGGAGCTATGATAAATTACACAGTGAAGCTCATCAACTCCTGATGAACAAGATACATGTTTACATGTCTGTATAAGACATCTTTGAGTAGAGTTATGAGTAGTTTGCTGTGTGGAAAAAATGAAAACAAGATGGCGGCACACTAAAAAGGAATTTTTTCTGGTGAAAAAGGATTGGCCCCTCACAAACAACCATCCTTTTTCATGAAAACAAAATCCTTTTTCATCCCATTCCTCTATCCTGGAACGTGAAATTCCCATTGAAAACAATGGGACCTTAAAAATGCAATAACTTTGGAAATAAATAATATTTTTTCACCAAACAAGCCCAAGCCAGTTCAGTGACACAGGCACTTTCTACCATACAAATTTTATACCAAAATTCCACACCATCTACACACAGGGTGATGAGAAAAAAGTGCATAAAATGGTGACTTTTGAAGTTTTTACACTATCCAGATTTCAGAATCTGCACATCTGACCAGAACAAAACTTGGCACATCAAGAAATCTACCCCCACGAGACAGTGCATGCCACATTTTGTGCAAATCCATTGAACAGTTGCAAAGGTATTAAACTGCAAAATCTTAGGTTTTACATTAAAGTGCTTACTCAACCCTAACTACAGGGGCATGAGTGAGCTCCTCTAATATACTATAATGGTGTGATAGCACCACTGTATTTAGCGCTGAATGGGCAGTTTAATGTTAAAACTGTATTTTAGCACTTTAATAACTTCACAACCATTCAACAGATTATTATGACATTTTGCATACACAGTCTTGTTTGGTAGATCGGTGGATGTACCAAGTTTCATTTCGGTAGGATGTGCAGATTTTGCATTCTGTATACTGCAAAAACTGAATTTTCAGATGTATTTTCCCATTGGCCCTGTGCTTTTGCAGCCTGCCAGACAGCCCTCAAATCCTTGACATCTGTTGCCACATGAAAGTTCAGGGCCAGGAAGGGCCCTTTACTTCTGCAGGTAGATGGACTCTTTCATTGGCACAATGCCCAGAGGGCCCTGTGCATCTGCATGAATGAGCATTTGTTCAACTACCTCAAAAAGAAAAGAAATGCTTTGCAAAAAAACTGCATTAATACACCAGTTAGGGTTCAACTTGACACCACAAAAGCAGGGAAATGTGGAATTAGGATTTCCAAACCTAACTCCTCACCCCCTAGAGCAAAAAAACACCACACAAGCAACCACACACAGCCACCATCAGGTAAGACAAACAGCATACAACTATTTCTGCAACTGCTACCCTCTTAGACAACATAAAATATCTGTTTCACCTAATCTGAGCTTTTAAAGGTAACATTTTACTTTTTCAAGGAAAGTACTACCTCTAAACAAAACTGCTACCCCCTTGAAAAATATCTAGATCCTCTGCTGAAACCATGATACTCACATTGCAACAGTACTTCTGTCTACAGAAGTGTAAGCCCACAGCCCTAACTGGTGCATTATCACAGTTTTTTTACAAATAATGTATGTATATATCTATCTATATACAGTGTGTATATATATATATATATATATATATATATATATATATATATATATATATATATATATATATATATATATATATATATATATATATATATATATACACACACACAATATAGTTATATATTCTTTGCAAAAACTCTTAATACACCATTTAGGATTACGTCTATTGCAACAAAAGTAGGTAAATGTGATTTTAGGATTTCCAACACATTAAAAAAACACCGTCACCCCTGAAGCGGATCAGTGGTGGAGTTTTCATTGGTATTGTCAACCCTAAAGCTCACCCCACTGCAGTATCATAAAAGCTCAGATGTGATTGACACAGGTGTATATGTTTCAGGATTGTATAGAATGGGGTGAGCTTTAGGGTTGACAATGCCAAGGAAGACTCCACCCCGATTCGCTTCAGGGGTGGTGGGGTGGGGTTTTAGGGTTGGAAATCTTCAAATCACATTTCCCTACTTTTGTCACTGTAGTCTTAACCGTAAATGGTGCATTAACAGAGTTTTTTGCAAATAATTTTCTTACTTCCTGAGATAGTACAATGGTATCCTCATTTGCCTGTGGGAGCGCAGGGCCCAAACTGTCGGCATAGCCTTATCATTACAAAGTGCAGATCTGGTTCTAGTACAATCAGTTGTTCTTAAATACCAAGAAGACTGTCTCCATGACCTTTAGTACAAGACAGAGACTCTCAAGGCTCAACACCCCTTTTTTCTTCCTTCCACACCCTGGATGGGACAACTATGGAGGATGTTACCTCCTTTAGGTACCTCAGACTCTGGCTTAACCAGCACATGGACCTTTCTGTACACATGAATGCCATTCTCAAGAAACTACACCCAAGTCTGTTGATCTATACAGAAACCAAGGGTGCATTCCCCTGCTGGTTCACTGTGCAATTCTTCAGAAAATGATCCTCCTCAATTTTGATTATCAAAATATAGTCTACAGTGCTAATCCCAAGCCCTCCCTAGCCAGATTGGATATCCTCTTCCACGCATTCTGCCACTTCAACCTCTCCTGCCACCTCCCGGACTCATCGTTATGACGTATACAAATCCTTCTCCTTCCCATTGTAGTGAGTTTGCCAACTGCTGGAATATTGCAGACAATTTTTTTTTTTGTATATTGCTTCTGTTTATGCTTAAAAGGGTTACATGCAGAGGAACTTGATTATGTTTCAAAATTCCAAACAGGTCAAAAGAACGCTCAGTGTTACTGAAAGGTCACAGGAAAGAAAGAATGTCTTGCAAAATATTTGACATTTCTCGGTGAACTGAGAACAAGCTGATTAGCCAGGAAACCAATAGTCCATTTCAAAGGGATGGGAGTCCCTGGTTAGCTAATTAAAAGGAAACAGGTGTAATAAAATCTCAGGGGGAAGCACTTGCTTGTCATAAACTTTACACTTCAAAGGAAAAGTGCTTTAGGTTCCAGGAAACTGTCATAGTATATGTACATGTGGTTAACTGGAAGGATATTAGAATTTTAAGAGACTCTAACTAATAAATAATGTGGTTCACCTAAAACCTAGGAAAGAGCAAGAAAGAGTCCCTTGCTGGCCTAAAAAGAGAAGACCACCAGCTATCCACAGACTGGAGGGGCCAGGCCTATACATAGTCCCTCCAAACAGAAGTGCATGGCATTTCATTTTGGACTCTCTTTTGACACACAAGATAAGCAAGATTGACACACTGAAGACCAGGTGCTGCAAGAGAGAACTGGCTCTTTGCAAACTAATTTATTCTCTTGACATTGATCATCCACAAACCAGGTAGAAACTAAATAATTACATTTTGTCAGTTCCAAAACAGAGTTGAGACTGGCGTTTAAAGAAGGGTGGTGTGACTGACAAAAGGCCACTCATAAATACAGTCAAACCAAAAGTCAATGCACTCTTTTACCTCATATAAAGCACAAAATGCTATACAGGCAAAAATGAAGAGCACTAAAAGAAAATTTATTTGTAAATCCTGGATTGAGATATACGGAATGTGCTCCAAACTTTCCCCTGTGCTTTGACTCGCAATGATTCTTCCTCATTGGTACTCTTCATTTTTGCCAGGATAGCATTTTGTGCTTTATTTATTTATTTGAATTTTGGTAACCGGGTAAGTCCACTGAAACAATGCAGTCCCTTTTTCAGAGACAACTCAGAGATCAACAAGAGTAGTACAGTACAGAGCAATATGAAAGACTGACAATTACAATTCAGAGCAATTTTAAAGAAGGATAATTACAGCAGCAGAGACATATATAACATGGTCAAGAAGCATGATCAATAAGCACAGCAATATACAATAGTGGTATCAACAAAAAAAATACAAATAACAGGCTAGGCATCTATAAGATAACTGTTACACAAAGTCAATAAAAATAACAGGCCTAGAGGTAAGTATGAAAGGTACAAAGGGTTGAACAGAGAGGATGGAGTGAAGTAAAGCAAGGGTAGGGAGTGCAGCAAGGGTAAAGAGACAGGCAGGGGTGACAGGGAGGTGTATTAGACTTCACCTATAGCAGGAGCACGTAGCAACAGCAGAGAGACAGGAGTGCAAGTTGGATTGGAAAGCGGGAAGTGTGAGGCAAGATAGGATGGAGGGCGAGTTCCAATCCAACACTGCTGCAAAGGCGAAGGACTTATGGGTAATACCTAGTGGCATATTAGGTTGTATGAGAAGGGGGAAGAATGCAGATCTTAGGGCTTGGGCAGCCTGTCTACGGTGGACAGTTTCACTGAGGCAGGGAGGGGTGCATTTGTATACCAACTTATGAAACTCAGGGTGGAATACCACAGCTTAGATTCATACGATAGTCAGCCTAAAGTGGACAGAATGTTACTGTGATGGTGACGGACTTTGACCCCCAGTGCGAACCTACCAACTCTATGATATGCCTGGGTCAGGAGAGACAGGGTAGAGACATTGGTTGACACTAACAGAGGGGCACCATAGGTTAAGAGATGGAGAAGGGAAGAGGAAGCAATTTTAAGGCAGGAGGCAGAGGTGAAGAATGGACAGATACGATGGAGGAGTTCTAACTTTTGGTTCAGGGATTTAGCAACAGTGGAGGCATGTATATTAAAGGAGAGTGAGGAATCAAGGGTGATGCCCAGGTATTTGAAGGTGAGGATGGATTCAAGGTAAATGATTTATGTGAGGTAAAACAGTGCACTGACTTTTGGTTTGAATGAATTTGAATTTTACTCTGTGCTTTGCATATGTATTTCCACCTTTATTTTGTTGTTCTGTAACCAGATTTCTAAACCTTTTGTTTGTAAAGCTTGTATGATAAACATTTAGACTTTGTAAAAGCATTTTTTGGCTTTTAAAACTGCCTGTGTGTGATTTTAGTGTGTGTATAAGTAAAGGTTTAGTCAATTCTGCACTACCATTCACTGCCAAAACTAGGATCCTGAAAAAGAGGATCCGGGTGCCTTAAGTAAGAAAGATACACAGGTCATGGGTAGAGTCTGTAAGGGGGAACTAGGTCACTGTACCAACCGTGGGAGAAGACACCAATCAGGGTTATGAAAGGCCAGCCCTGAAGAGATGTAAATGACTGTGTTCCCCCCCCCAGTACAGAAACGATGGAGCATCCTCACCTGGCTACAGACTTGAGACCGTACTTTACCTTTACCCAGATTTTAAAAAGGAAGCCCTGGGACCTCATGGCAAGTGTTCAGTTGTGAATACAGCGAGCACTATAGGAGGACATGAGAAGGGTATTCCTGTTTCCTCCTGTCACAGATTGCACTTAGGGGTGGGCACTGTGAGTTCAGTGGACCTGGACACCAGGAGTAGGTTTGTGACACCCATCTCTTGAAGAAAGGTGCCTAGCCCACTGTAATAGCTATATAGCCAAATTTTGGTTCATATCCTGTCCCTCCTATCTCTCCTTTATCCTTTCCATACCACCTCTGTCCTAATACTCCCATCGTAACACTGGACCTCGAACCCTTGCCCTCCCTCCCAGGTCCACCTCTGCAGGTCAGTCTGCTTTCTTGTGTAGATACCCTAAACTATGGAACACCCTCCCTCCTTCCAGTCAAATTGCCCACTCTGCTGGAGCCTTCTCCTTCCTTCTCCTTCCTTCTCCAAGAACAGTCTGAAACTGCTCATAATGTCCTGCACCATGCCCATCCCCCATAGGATTTTTGTACTTGCACTGCCTCCTAACACATCTGTCTTTCTCCCTACTAGATCTGTATCATAATTCAATTGATCTTCATGCCTTATCTGATTATGCTCTGGCTACACATTATCTGGATCCTTGCATTATTTTATAGATGAATATTTTATTGTAATTTTACATTGTACTATTTTACTGTACTATGTTACTGTCTGCTCCCCACCCCTTTCCCCCAGGACCCATCTGGAAACAAGAATTTTTGCTCAGTATGCTTTTCCTGATGAAACTTTTAGCTAAATAAAAAAATAAATCAAATAAATTACCCCACCTCATGAAACCCATACAGAGAATTTTCAAATCCAGACCAAAACATCATTCTGTGGCATGGAAAAGTCATTCCGCGCCACAGGTGGGAAAACACAGTTTGGCCAGGATATGAAAAATGACAGCTTTCACGTTCATGAAGAGGTTCAAAAAACTGCTATTTTAAAAATTTGTGATCAAACTATTTAAAATTAACAAAGTTACGAGTGAGCATAGTAAAAAAAATGTCAACATATGCACATAACTTTGCCATCTTTACATATTTTGATTCTAAATGTTCAACATAGCCTTCTTATGACCCCCACCTCATGAATAAGGGAGGCAAAAAAATGTAATCCCATCTGAAAGGTGATTTTGCCAAGTGATCATGAAAATGTCTTTCCCAGTGCAGTGGATTTTCATAATTCCACCTGCATTGTTCATGAAGTGGGGTGTCAAAAAGATCATGGTGAAAATTTGGTGTCAAAATATGCAAAAATGGCAAAGTTATGCCACAAAGCTGAAAACCCCATTGAAATACATTGAACAACACTTATCTTCTTACCTTACTTTCTCATAAAACAGTCGGCTTTTCAAGCAGTAGGATGTGTCTTTGATCAGAGAGTGGATATTCACCATGGGACCTGTTCAGGTGAGTGAGGGTGTGTATGGGATGTGAGGGAGGGTGCGGGATGGTGGTTGATGAGTGAGAGGTTGGGGTGGGGAGGTGGATCGGCAAGGCACCATTTTCTTTATAACAGGCTGGACAGTGACTGGAGGGAGGGGGTGGCAATAGACACCAGGGAAATACTAGTCAATACGATGACAGTGATTAGTAGATTGGGGGGCATCACAAGACACAAGGAAAAAAAGAAATAATTACAGGCATGAAGGTCAGAGGGTGGAGGGCACTGCTAGACACCATGGAAATAATAAACAATACAGGGATTGTGATCGGAGTGGTGGGAGGCACCACTACACACCAGGGAAATAGGATTTTTCCCTTCATGAAAAAGGACTGGCCCCAAATGAAAAATAATTTATTTTTCATTTCATACAGCTATGTTGAACTGCTTACTGAGAGAGTGAGTCACGAAAAAGGATTGGGAATGTAAGAAAAAACACATTTGGGGGGATCATTTCAATAGTTAAGTGCAGAATCTGCCTAATGGGGTGCCAAGGAACTAGATAGATATGTTGGTCTCTCTCCAGGAGGTCATTTTTGTCATTTTTTTATTAGAAAAGAGATCGTGGCAAATGACAAAGCATTTATTCTTCATGAAAAAGGATTGGCCACATATGAAAAAGGATTCCTTTTTCATTTCATCTTAGAAGTGCTTACTGAGTATGGTCAGAACCAATTTTTAAAAATGGAAAAAAATTAAATAACTTTGGAACAGGTTAATATTTTTTCACTAAACAAGCAAAAGGCACTTCTGTGGGCCAACCCCTTTCTACCCTAAAAAATTCAGACCACAATTTGAAACCATCTGGACAATAGCCAAGTTCAAAGAAAAAACAGCAAAACCAATGGGAAAACACATCTGAAAATTCAGTTTTTGCACCTGCCAGAACTTGAAATCTGCACATCTGACTGAAACAAATCTTGGCACATCCACAGATCTACCACACAAGACTGTGCATGCAAAACATCATGCAAATCCGTTGCATGGCTGCAAAGTTATTAAAGTGCACGAATTGGTGTTTAACATTAAATTGCCTACTTGACCCTAAATATAGTGCTGAGCTGGCCCATAATAAAGTGCAGTAGTGTATAGTTAGGGCTAAGCTTTTAGTACTTTAATAATTTTGGCAGCATTCAACAAAATCACCCCAAATCAGGCGGGAGTGGTCTGGGTGCCAGAATCTCAAAACATGAAAAGTTTCATAATGGCATCTTGTTCATTTTCAAGATATGGAACACAAAAAAATGCAAAAAAACCAGGGTTTGGGGTTTTCCTATACTTAACGTGTTTTAATTTTTTTGCTCTCACTAACAGCCTACATGGCACGGAATTTTTTCATGAAAATTTCAGGGAGGACGAGGCCTCTCCCAAGGAAACACCTTTTGAAGGTTTCATGAAAAAAATATTATACAGTCCCAGATTTTTATGGATTTGAAGTTCATTTTTTTGGATAACTCTCTAGCTCAACAGGTAAAAAACATTGATTGTTAGTGCTTATTTTCATGCTTTACTTGTCATGAGAAACAATTTACTTGTGGTGAGAAAAAAATATTGTGGCAGCCACCATCTTGATTTTCTTAACTAAAAAACATTGAAAATACATAACAATTATGTATTTAAAAAAAAAACACCTAAACCTAGGTAAATAAGACCCATTTAGTTAGATTCTGGTGTCTGTTTTTTGAACATTTCCCTGGAAATAAAGTTTATTGGCTCCCAACAATCCTGGGTGCCCAGCTTAGCAAGAGGAGTCACTCACCTACGTTCTTAGTATGAGAACAAAGGGACTTTCTTGAATTGTAAAGCTGCAGCTGAAGCAGTGAGCCAGCGATCCCCTGCTCTCTCTGTCCCTATCTATCTTTTATTTATTTATTTCAGTTTAGGATTAATACCATTGAGTCCAGGGCTCGTTTTCAAAGGTTCCAGGTCATTGTTGAATAAACATTACAAATATAACAGTGTTTACAGAGAACAGAAAACAGTTACACAGACATTCAAATACTAAAGAAATCTTATATATCCAGCTAAAGGTTGAAGAGGATAGGGTAAATAGGGTTCAGCCTTGTAGTTCACTATTTAGTTGGTCAGTCTAGATTAAGGGGGGGCAGGGGGTCAGCCAGGGATGGCGTCATTGTGGTGGAAGTGGTTTGTCAGCTGAGTGGGCCTCGTTCGGAGATGGGGAGGTTGATGAGATAAAAAGGGGGTGAAAGGGAGAGGGTTGGGTGGCTGAAATTCTGCCATATTAATGCAGGCAAGCACAATTCATTTTTGTTTCAAGAAGGGATCTGAGCCCAGATTTGAAAGTATTAATCTTGGGTGATTCTGTAAGGTTAGCAGGTAACTCACTGTACCATTTTGGTCCTTGGTACAGAATGGAGTTCTTGGCGAGTTTCATCCTTTTGAAGGGAATCACCAACCTGTCTGTAGCCATGCTTCTTATTGATTTGCAGGGAACTGCTGGCATAAAGAGGCAGCCTAGTGCAGAGGGAGAAAGCACTTTTTTCAGAAGTAGGCTGGTTTGGTATTGTGCTTTAAGATGGGGTGGGAGCCACCCAGTTTCAGTGTAGAGCATGCAGGTACAGATATCCTGGGCAGCCCCTATAGCTAGTTGACAGGCCTTATGTAGTAGTGTGCTGACCCTGTTTAGGGCAGTTTTAGTGCCTGCCCCATATATAGGCAGCCCATAATCTATGGAGAACATCATTGAACTACTGATGGCAAGTTTCAGAACATCTGGTGTCATAGAGTGCCTATGGTGGTAGAGGACCCCAAGTTTTGTATTCGCTGACTTGACAATTGAGTCTATATGGCTGTAGAAGGTTACTGTATCGTTAAAGGTGATGCTCAAATATTTGACCTTTGTTACTTGTTCCAGTGTTTCACCATTATGGTTCTGGGTGAGCAAAGGCTGGTATTTCTTTTTGCTTTGGGAGGTAGAGAAGAGTAGACTTTTCTTTTTTTATTGTTTAGTAGTAGTTTGTTTTGTGTGAACCAGGATTCAAGCTTGAGAAAGCTGTCTTGGAGTTCGGTTGTGATGTAGTTGTGATCTTTTCCAGCGACCGATATCACTGCATCGTCAGCCTAAAGAATAGTACATGCTGTACATGCAGATGGTGCAGAGTTGAAGAAGAGGCTGAAAAGCAGTGGGCCAAGAATAGAACCCAGTGGGGCCCTGAGGGACACTTCCCTAGCAGATGATAGGGTGTCTCCAATTTTGACTCGTTGAGATCTATCTACCTATCTATCTATGTTTCTATCTAGCTTTAAATTACTAGTGGACAGGGGTGCCCACCCCAGTATCTCTTCTTTCTCCCTGCTCCAGATCACATGCCCCCCTTCTCATGTTCAACTTTATGTCAAAGAAGTGGACCAGGGTGCCACCCCCACTATCGCTTCTCATCATTCTCCTCTCCTTCAGGTTTCCCACCCACTTCCAATTGCATACATGGTATCACTGTCACCAAACAGTAGACCAGCACTCCAGTGCCCAGTCCCCAGTGTAGAAAGTCCCCTGAAATAAAAATATATCTCATTCATTTTTTTTTAATTTAAACCTATCAAAAGAAAACTTTCCCTCACCGATCTGACCTATCACACCCACCACCCACTCCACCTTGACCTCTCACTCAGCACCCACCACCCCACCCTCCCCTCACTCACCTAAACATGTCCCATGACACAAATCCACTTTTCAATTGAAGGCACATCTTGTTGTTGGAACTGGCGACTGCAATATGAGAAAATAAGGTAAGTTCAGTTTAATGTATTTCAGTGAGGTTTGGATTTTTATTGACTTTGGCATTTTTTAATATTTTTATACAAAATTTTCAGCATGGCCTTTTTAGGACCCCACCTCATGACCAATGCTGGTAGAAGTATTCAAATCCAGCCTTAAGGATGATTTTGTGGTGGCTTGTAAAATCATGTTTTAGGTGGGATTTGAAACTTTTCATCTACCAGCTTCATGAAGTAGAAGTCATAAGAAGGTTATGTTGAAAATTTGGGGTCAGAATATTAAAAAACAACAAAGTCATGTGCATACATTTACATTTGTTCATGCTTGTGCATAACTTTAGTGATTTTCAATATTGCAACCACAAATTTTCAACATAACCATTTTTTTATGTCACCTCATGAATGTGACAGCTGTTTTTTTTCAGATCCTGACCAAAATATATTTTTACAGCCGTGGTGAGGAATTACTTTTCTGTGGGGATTTGAAATTTTTCACTTACCAGTTTCATGAGGTGGGGCCATAAGAAGGCTAAGCTGAAAATATGGTTTAAAAATATGGTAAAATAACCAAGTTGTGGGCTAATGTTGAAATATTTCAAAGTTCACTTGTAACTTCCCTAATTTGCAATATTTTGACTCCAAACTTTCAACATAGCCATTTTTTTCACACCATTTCATAAACATGACAGGTGTCATTTTCTTAAGTCCTGGACAAGACGTGTTTTCACACTTCTGGTGCAAAATTACATTTCAGCCAATGTACTATAAGTGCCACATGTCATGTTTATAAGCAGAGTCATAAAATTACTATCTTGAAAATGTGGGGGCAAAATTTTAAACAAAATTATAATTATTAAGAAACTTTGTGTGTATTAACAGTTTTGGCTGTAGCGGTCGGGCTTTGTGATCCCATGCCAGTAAGCTGAGTTCAGGGGTGACCTCAGTAAGCCAGATGGATTGGGCAATGGTGGCAGGATGGTGCTGTTACATGACACCCCACCATCCAGGGAATGAAAGGTGCAGGGTTGCCCACACGAGTCCAGGTACCATACAGAGAAGACAACTCTTGTCTTGGCATAGGCCCTAAACCTCTCCACCCGTGGGTGCCAGAGGGCCCTGTCAATTGACTGAGAGATGGACGCTCTGCTTTGTGCATCTGTATCTGCAGCTACATGGAAGGGCAGGCCCCAGAGAGCACTGTGCTTCTACAGCCCCCAGAGGGTCCTACACATCTGCATGTGTCTGTGTAGGTCTCAAAGGGAGCTACAAGAATGAGGATATGATTCTGTTATCTCAAAATGAAAGGGAATTCTATGCAAAACATTGTGTTAATGTTAGGGTTCAAGTTAATGTCACAAAAGTAGGGAAATGTGGCATTAGGGTTTCCAATCCTAACTCCCCACCACTCCCAAGCAGTAAAAGGAAAAAAAAATAGGGTTTTAAGTGTCCAGAGTCTTGGCAAATCAGTGGTGTAGTCTTCCTTAGGGTTGTCAACCCTAATGCTCGCACCCTTCCCTTAGCAAACAAGGTCTGACATGATCTCCTTCCTTTACAGAGGGCCTAAAGGGCCCTGTGTAAAGAAAGCTACAACAGACTGTGTTGGCAACATGTAGTGAGCCATACTTCTCTGCCTTTGCAGAGTATATCACTATGAAGCACTGGCTTGGAGCTGTACCTTGTGCTTCAGACAGGAGGCTATGGGCTAGGGGGAGAGATGAGCATTAGGGTTGACAACACCAAGGAAGACCTCACCACTGATTTGACAAGACTCTGGAGATCCAAAACCCTAATGTGTTTCCCGTTTGCTGTTGGGGGGGGGGGGTTAGGGTTTGAAACTCTAATGTCACATTTCCCTACTTCTGTGATGTTAAATTGAACAATAACTGGTGCAATAATGCCGTTTTTTGCAAAGAATATATAAATTATACTTGTGGGGTACCACCAGTATAGCTAGGGTTGCCCAACAGGTTCTATGTTAAACCCCTAACTTTGCACCTAAATAGTTCTAGCATCGTTCAATGAAATTGCTTCAAATTTGGGATGTATAATTTTGGAGGCAAGGTCTAAATATGTGAAGAGTTTTCTGTTGGTAGCTTGTGAGGTCTCTGAGATCTGCATATGTCATTTTCCTGTAAATGGGTTGTTTGGTCATCCCTTGTCATCTTGTCTGCGGCTGCACAAGTGTTGATGTCCAGTTGGAGTGAACGGGAGTGATCAGAGGCACCTCAGTGGCTGGATAACAAGCAAAGAGTCACACTGGCGGGATCAAAAAGTGGTCAAGTGGATATGAAGGCTGCAGAACTAACAAGCAGGTTGCAGCAGGCCAGGCCAGCAGTGTACTAGGTATGAGCCTGGGGAGGGCTGACTCATTGGCTGGAGACAGAGTTGTCATGGTCACAGAGGGGAGGGCATTCTGACAGTTTGACTGGTCGTGGTCGGATGAAAGCTAAGGAGGACACCCAGTATGTGTGGGTTGGTCAAGAGGGAATGGACGATGATGGAAAACTGCCTTGAGTGAGCAGGCCAGGAGGCCTGAGAACAAGACAAGTCAGCCAACAGCAACTGTTTGGTGTTGTATTGCTGTTCGTTAAATCAACATGAAAGTTTAACTTGGATAAGGGTTGAAATCTGAAAGCTCTGGGACTGTCTAATTACTGGAGACCATCAGATATTTGAATAATGCTGCCAGATTTATAGTTACACACACACACACACACAGACACACTTTATGTTTGATCTCTGAGCTTCTTTTAACCTCCCTCAAGTGCTCACAATGCATACCTTTTACTAGTGCTACCTGCTAATGGACTGAACAGTGTATTGGGATACAGCAGTGTGTAATAACGTCAGGGCATAAAACCAGATTCCCTTTCTTAGCCAGTTGGCCTTTATTGTAAAAGACTTAAAGGTTAATTCTTCTTATGGAACCATCTGGGGTCAATGTCATGCTTAATTTTAATTTAAAACAGAGCAGTGTTTTCAGGCTGGACAATGACATTTCTATTTCAGTGTACATTAATAGCATTTGTTATGCATCTTTGCATTGTGCTTTTTACTCCCTGCTTCCCCTTACACGCAGATGAGAAACAAGCTGTTACCAGCTCAGAATGCCTTTCCTGCTGAAATGTTTGCAGTAAATAAAATAAGTAAATAATTTCTTCATTCTGGTGTACTCTCCATGATGTCAGTGTCTCACAGCAATCATACATTTGTAAGAACACTGGTGAGGCGCTGATGTCACAGAATGTGTTCTACCAGAATAAAACGGCAATGCACAGCATCAATATGCTTCTGTGCTTTATATTAAAATTTAGCACAATAGTGGTGACATCGTACAACAAAGGAAGAACTACTAAATGGGGGGGGAGCCTTTAAAGGATTGTCCTGTGGATTATTTTGTCAAATTTTATACTCTTATTTTATGTTTGCTGATTAATAACACTGTGCTATGCATGTGTGTGCTCTAGTTCAGAAACACCAGATTTCTGGCGATGACAGATCTATCCAGTGTGAGTAGTGCACGCGTGGGGATGTGGTCAATGCTGTTACCGCCTATAATAGGGCAATGTCAGCTGTGCTTGACTTTCTCACACCAGTCCACGTACGACTCAAATCTTTTCAATTGAGGTCCCCATGGTTTGATAGGGAGCTCAAGACGATGAAGATTATGGGTTGGAGGTTAGAGTGCTGCTGGCAGAGGTCCAGGCTAGACTTGGACAGACTGGCACTGCGCTCTCATTATGATAAGTATCAGGGGGTAATTATCCGTAAGAAGGCAGAGTTTCTGTTCAGGGAGATTGCTGCCAGGAAGAATCGACCAACTGTGCTCATTTGGACTGTGAACAGGCTGCTAAATACAGCCAGTCTACAGCTGAAAAAAGTCTTTTCCAATGCTTTATCTGAAAAGTTTGCTTGTTTCTTCTTGGGCAGGGTGTCCCCTATCTGGCAAGGCATTCCACCAGTGTGCCACATGGTGGCTGACAGTGATTACCTTCGGCATTCGGAGAACACTCCGCCTAGTTGGGGAAGTTTAAACCAGTGGAGGTAGCTGAGGTCATTGAGGTTGACCTTGGGCTGAAGCACACATATTGTGAACTGGCCAGGTGTTCGCTTTGATTGTCCAGTGTTCTATTCTCAGAGGGGGTCTTTCTGAACACCTTGAAGGAGACTTTGGTTAGGCCACTTTTGAAGAAACCATCATTAGGCCCTGACGTCATGGCGAGTTACTGTCCAATCTCCAACCTCCCATTCATAGGGAAAGTTTTTGAGAAAATTGTGGTGCAGCAGCTAGAGGAGCAACTTGTGACCTTTGATCTGAATGAACAACTCCAGTCAGGGTTTTTGGCAAGGCACAGCTTAGAAACTGCAGTAGTTTGGGTGAATAATGACCTCCTCGGGGCTCAAGATTGAGGAGAAGGGACAATTCTCATTCTCCTCGGCCTCTCTTCAGCATTTGACATGGCAGACCATCGTGTGTTGTTCGACCACCTGATGGAATTTTGTGGACTCTCCGGCACTGTCATCTGCTGGTTTGAGTCCTATCTCATGAACAGGAGGCAACAGGGAGGGATGGGGAATTTCTCCTCCCCTAGCCTCCTAATGTGCGGAGTACCTCAGGGTTCGGTCTTGTCACCAATGTTGTTTGCTACGTACATGCTACCCCTCGGAGAGCTCATTAGGAACTACAGATTGGGTTTTCATTGCTATGCCGATGATACCCAACTGTATCTTCCTTTTGCCCCAGGACATTCAATGTGGTGGAAGTCCTAAATAGATGCCTTGCTCAGATCAGATGGCCTCCAGCTGGTTGTGACTGAACCCCGATAAAACGGCGGTACTAGTGGTGGAGTTAAACAGAAGGCATGAAAGGAGGGCCTCTGCCACAGATACCTGGTTATTCCTGGGTTCTGTGCTATTGATGGCCTCCTCTAGGGTGCATGCTCTTGGTGTGACCTTTGACAGCATATTAACATTTGAAGCTCAGGTGTCATCCGTTGTCCAGACCAGCTTCTATCATCTTAGGAACATCGCCAGGATCAAGCCTCTAGTTCCGCCTATGGACCTCCCCACTTTGGTGCATGCCTTCATAATGTCTAGGCTTGATTACTGTAATGCACTCTACTTTGGGGTCTCAGGAGGTACCCTCTGCAGGCTGCAGTTAGTGCAGTAAGCAGCTGCCAGGTTGCTGATGGGGCAGCCTAAATACTGCCACATCATCCCAGTGCTGTGTGATCTGCACTGGCTGCCGATCAGGTGGAGGATCCTCTTTAAGATGGGCTTGCTTACCTTTAAGACCCTACATGGACTGGGTCTTGGATACTTGTCTGACCTTCTGACACCTGCTGTCTCAGCCCACTCCCTCCGTTCTTCCTCCAGGGACCTCCTTGCTATACCCAGGACGAGGCTAAAGACCACTGGTGACAGAGCTTTTAGCATCGCCGGCCCCGTCCTGTGGAATTTGCTGCCACCATGTGTAAGGGAGGCCCCTTCAGTGGAAGTATTTAAGGCCCACCTCAAGGCCCTCCTGTTTAGTTAAGCCTTCTCCGACACTGTCTGGTAGTATTCATTGTTGGGATTGCCTTTACATGATTACCATATTTTAACTGTTTTGTACTGTCTGGTTTAATTTATCAGTGTTTTATTTATGTATGTGTTGAAGTTTTATGATTAGTTTCTATTTATTTGTACGGCTCCCAGATCCTCTGGGATTGGGCACTTCGAAAAATAAACTTTGCCTTGCTTTGCCTATTTTAATTTATTAAAAGTATTAAGGTGAAATGGATTACCTGAGTTTAAGTACTGAATCTTTGTGTGGTATGTTTGAGTGTGCCGCCATGCCACCTTTAAGGTGAGGTAATGCAGAATGGGACCCATGGTTGCTGTTGTGCAGAGGGCCCATGACAGTGTTAGTCTGGCCCTGTCTATCAATATACCAACATTGTAGATAGAGCGATAGATACAGTTAGTGTGTGTGTATGTACGCTCTAGTTCAGAAATACCTCTTAAATAATAGTTAATACGTGTACACTAGCCATAAAAAGGAGAATGTACTTATCTGTGACATTCTGTCATGATCCAAGATTTGTGTAGTGCTGTGGTCTTTTTCTGCTGAAGCTAATTCACAGGTTGAAACCACATCTTTGAAAAGCATGTTCAGGGGGCTATGAATGAGCCAGTGGTAAAAAAAACTTTGTATGGTAGGTACAGTTATGGCTCTTTTTAATGCAGAGTCTTCTAGTGGCAAGTGATCACTGTGCCCCAGCAACAGTATCCCAGAAATGGGCACTAGTCTATTTATTTAAAACATATTTTACCAGGAAAGTAAACAAGAGTCCAGGAGGACCAATTTCCTGTTGTGACTGGGGGTTGGGGGACATGGGGCTACAGAGGTAATAAACAGAGGTATGTTGTGTAAATATACATTTACATTCTCAGTGCTTACATATTGGCACACTGTAGATACTTGCTTTTTCTTTTATAATTAGTCTTTAAGCACAATTACCAGGTATTACCAGAGAGGCAAAGCAGCGGAGCAGTTCAGTCTGTTATTGAGCATGGGGGTTGATTGGTGGGGAGCCTGGATGAACAGAGAGGAAAAAAAAGAACTTGGGAACCAATTCAAGAAGGTCATGAGGACATGTTTGCTGAGTGATATCTT